>CAKNWT010254266.1:0-10990 GCA_932066315.1 Andricus coriarius | reverse complement strand
TTTTTTTTATATAAACTTCTCTCGCTCGCGAACAACTGTCTTCTAATGTAAGTTCCGACATACTTCCTGATAGGGCCGCATGAGATTCCGTCGGGCAAATACTTCAACATTATATTTCTGATGTTTGCTTCAAAGCCGGATAGATCCAGATAGGAAACCGTTTTTAGACATACGGGAGAACATTATTTTGGTGTGAGTTCCGACATAGATACTGATAGGGCCGCATAAGTTTCTGTCGGCAAATAATTCAACTTGTTATTTCCGATGTTCGCTTTAAAACCGGATACAGCCAGATAGAAAACCGTTTTTAGACGCGAGCGAAAGCAGACTTCTAATGTAAGTTCTGACATATTTCCTGATATGGCCGGATAAGATTCCGTCGGACAAATAATTCAACTTTCTTTTTCCGATGTTCGCTTCAAAGCCGGATAGATCCAGATGGGAAACCGTTTTTAGGCTTACAGGAAACAGGTCTTTTAATGTAAGTTCCGACCTAGATACTGATAGGGCCGCTTAAGATTCCGTCGGACAAATAATTCAACTTTCTATTTCCGATGTTCGCTTCAAAGCCGGATAGATCCAGATGGGAAACCGTTTTTTGGCTTACAGGAAAACAGTCTTTTAATGTAAGTTCCGAACTCGTTACTGATAGGGCCGTATAAGATACCGTCGGGCAAATAATTCAACTTTCTATTTCCGATGTTCACTTTAAAGCCGGGTAGATCCAGATGGGAAACTGTTGTTAGACTTAAACGAAAACAGTTTCATAATGTAAGTTCCGACATATTTCGTGATAGGGCCGCATAAGATTCCGTCGGGCAAAGACTTCCACATTATATTTCCAATCTTCAAATCAAAGCCGGATGGATCCAGATAGAAAACCGTTTTTAGACTTGACACAAAACAGTCAACATTATATACCTGATGTTCGCTTCAAAGCCGGATAGATCCAGATAGGAAACTGTTTTTCGATTTAAAGGAAAACAGTCTGTTAATGTAAGTTCTGACGTAGTTACTGATAGGGCCGCATAAAATTCCGCCAGACAAATAATTCAACTGTCATTTTCTGATGTTCGCTTCAAAGCCGGATAGATCCAGATAGACAATCGTCTTCGGACTTGAACGAAGACAGTCTTCTGATGTATGTTGCCACATAATTCCTGATAGGGCCGCTTAAGCTTCCGTCGGACAGATAATTCAACTTTCTCTTTCCGATGTTCGCTTTAAAGCCGGAAGGATCTAGAGAGAAAACTGTTTTTTGACTTATACGAAAAAAGATTTCTAATGTAAGTTCCAACATAGTTCCTGATAGGGACGCATAAGATTCCGTCGGGCAAATACTTCAACATTCTATTTCCGATATTCGCTTCAAAGCCGGACAGATCCAGATCGGAAAACGATTTTCGCCTTGAAGGAAAACAGTCTTTTAATGTAAGATCCGACATAGTTACTGATACGGCCGCATAAGATTCCGTCAGGCAAATAACTCAACATTAATTTCCTGAAGTTCGCTTCAAAGCCGAATAGATCCAGATAGAAATCCGTTTTTAGACTTGAACGATAACAGTCTTCTAATGTAAGTTCTGACAAAGTTCCTGATAGGGCCGCACACAGGGCCGCGTCAGATTCAGTAGGCTAAATAATTCAACTTTCTATTTCCGATGTTCACTTCAAAGCCTCAAGCACAGGAGTCCCCCGTAGGAGCCTCGAGTGCAAGAGTTCCCCGTACGAGCCTCAAGCGCAAAGAGATCGCTGACACATTTTCGAGTCTTCTCAAAATCGGCTTCGACCACAAGGTTAGGCCCTCGTCAGAGCCCATTTATTCTTGTTAAGGTATCAGATTTTTCTGAGGGGACCTACAGTTTAAGGTGGGTTCCGAACCACCGAAGCCCCGCTAGAAGTACATAGAAAAATTTCCATTGGTACCCGGCTCAGAGATCGAACCCCAGACCTCCTGCATGGAAGTCTGACTCATAGTGACTGCAGACTCTGCGAAACATTCTCACGGCATTGTGTGATGCAGAGTGTGTTGGCCAAATCCCAGTGGGCAAAAAAATTAAGGATGTCCTACTAGAGACGTCTTCGGGACGTCCCTAAGACGTCTTTTGGTACATGTCTTTTGGACATCCTAGGGATGCTCTTAAGACGTCTAATGTCAGTCCGAAAGATGTCCCGACAACGTCCAATGTCTTCAAGACATCTTTAGGGCATCTTTAGGACATTAGACGTCTCAGAGACGTTGTTTGGACTGACATTGGACGTCCTAGGAACGTCCCAAGGACGTGCTTGGGATGTTCATGGTTTTGTGCCCACTGGGTATTGAATTGAATATTTATTAAGCTCAGCAGTCATGAATTCAATTACAGAGCTACTATAAGCTAAAAATGTGAGTCTTAAGTCTAAGGTTATCATCGCAGTCTAGTACAAACATTATATCACACGTATGGTAAAACTACCCAGTGGGCAAAAAAATTAAGGATGTCCTAGAGACGTCTTAGGGACGTCCCTAAGACGTCTTTTGGTACATGTCTTTTGGACATCCTAGGGATGCTCGTCTAATGTCAGTCCGAAAGATGTCCCGAGAACGTCCTATATCCTTAAGACATCTTTAGGGCATCTTTATGACATTAGACGTCTCAGAGACGTTGTTTGGACTGACATTGGACGTCCTAGGAACGTCCCAAGGACGTGCTTGGGATGTTCATGGTTTTGTGCCCACTGGGTAGTGGACTACTTGAACTTTCCTGTAAAGCTTAAACAATCATTAGCAAAAGAAAAGCATTATGGGAATTTTCATGATGAAACACCTTTTCGTAGCATGTGTCCAATTCTAAATTCTCTTCCAACACATCAATTGAACTTGTCAAGGGAATGAAGAAAGTTGAAAATAGTCCGAAATTGTTGCCGTGATACCCGAATTGAGCGCTTTGTAAGGATAAGAAGGCTTTAAAATGGCAAATCGAACACATTCCGCGATTGATGTGTTGGAAGAGAATTCGGAATTAGGCACAGGCTACACAAAGGTGTTCCATCATGAAAATTCCCATAATGGTTTTCCTTTGCTAATGATTTTTTATGCTTTACAGGAAAGTTCAAATAGTTCACTAATAAATCTGCAAGTCGTCGATACTTTATAATATTCAGACGATATTATTATAAAATTATGGCCAATTAGGGCCAGTTATTTTCAACTGTCGTTCTTCCTGTCGTTTTCCTGTGGTCGCGAAAAAATGACAGGCCTGACATTTTTTTCCTATCATATATTTTCATAAGGGGATAATTGTCTGTCTACATGCGTGTTATTTGCAAAGTAGTTCAGATTACCACACATGTTATATTCTGGTGATTGATACACCAAAATGCAAGAGAGATATATCGGATCTTTACTTCTAGTATTGTATTCTGGTTCAGTGTATGGAATTATTTCAGATATCGCTGGACAGATAATAATACCGCAAATTATTTCGAAAAGGATTACCATAGATATATATGTGCATCTTTCCTCTATTGACCAAAAGTAAAATTTTCTTCTATTCTCAGCTACATTACTCCCAGGAGCAGAAAAGAGAGGAAAGAAAAATCAGATGACAACCAACCAAATCCCCTTCCTTCTCTTTTTTATTTCTTTCGTCTTTTTTATTTTTGTTCACGCGTTCAACATAATTGTATACATTTCCAACTACTTAAATTTTATAAACGCAGAGTAACGCGCGAATATGCGAGTTTCATAATGATAATGTGAGAATGATCGTTTACCGTATTAAGGAACCACTCGGGTTTCCCGAATCGTCAGTATTTAAGAACGCGATGAACATGGCGGTTTAACAAGAAAGACAACGTTAGAATTTGTCCAATTCACGCCAAGTAATTATATTATTTACTTAGTAAAAAATAGAGACAATCAGTTCGACGGTCAAGGAGGTCTTAGCCGCGAATTTTACTTGAACTTATGATTAAATAAAGACTACGATGTTTGCTAAAAAAAGTGCTAATGGAATCATAATAATTCTCAATTAAAAATTATAGAGTTTATTATGAATTTAAACATGGTCCTTCGAGCCGGATAGAGTGTGATTTAAGACAAAAAACAGTGAAATTTTTTTAACATTTCGAAAAGTTCTAGAAAGTTCGCAAAACTCGATGTGATTGCGGCCATCATAGCGTCTCTATAATTCTGCAATAAATCGCGTTTCCTCGCTATACATTTTGTGACTGTTCATCGGCAAAACAAAAGGTGTGTCCTGTTCTACCTAAAACATTAATAAGCGTTTAGTGTTTTTTAATTGAAACACTTCATAGAGAGCAAGATCGCAGATTAGGATCCCGCCAAAATTTACTCTCTTTATCACATGAGAACCCAGTGGGCACAAAACCATAAACATCCAAAGCACGTCCTTGGGACGTTCCTAGGACGTCCAATGTCAGTCAAAACAACGTCTCTGAGACGTCTAATGTCCTAAAGATGTCCTAAAGATGTCTTAAAGACATAGGACGTTCTCGGGACATCTTTCGGACTGACATTAGACGTCTTAAGAGCATCCCTAGGATGTCCAAAAGACATGTACCAAAAGACGTCTTAGGGACGTCCCTAAGACGTCTCTAGGACATCCTTAATTTTTTTGCCCACTGGGTAGTTTCCCAAGAATAATTATTATGCTCTCTTTCTTTCTCCTTCTTTCTTTTCCTTTCTTGTATATGTTTTTCTTCTACATATTTTTCTCGGAATATTCTGTAAACATAAAAAAGCCTATGCGTTTAGTTTTTTTAGAATAAAGTTTCTGTTAAGAATCTTTTATTCGGTGCAATATGTTAATGATCTCATGCATATATTTTTTTAGATTAAGGTGAAGAATTATAAGAATACAATGTTCAGTGTAAACTCGCTCAAGTCATCTATTTAAAAAGAAATGGTGACGAAAATGAATTCTAACTTCAGTACAAATGTGTATGATTATTATTGTTAATATAACTAATAATCACATAATTTAAACAAATTGATGTTGAAAAATACAATTTTCCAACTTTCCTAGATGACCGTGCCTACCCAGCTAAAAGCCGTCTCTGAGTTATGTACTCGCGGCGTTGCTCGAGAGAATAAAGCACTCGTAGGTTATTAACACTTTGTTCAATTGAAGTGAAACTTAACAGAATACTTCTACGAATTCTAACGGACATTTCATCCGCTAGAAGTTTTTGATAGCTTAAACTTACCTCGATAGACTTTGTGATTGAAAATAATGAAACCATTTTCGTATTCTTACCTAGAAAAACATTATTAACAATTTTTCATAACAAAACAAATCAATTTAAACTTCCCTACCGTTTATAGTATACTTTGAGATATAATTCCCTCAAATTCGAATAAAAAATCTTCCATATTCTGTGAATCAGAGCGAGTTGAAGTGAGAAAAGACGGAATTTTTTCAGTTTCCAAAATTCGTGTTTTTTGCAATTATTTCAAGAATGAACAGAGCTACAACTTTTTTTAAGAAGAAAAAAAAATGCGCATTTAAATTTCGAATAAGACTTTATATACCCTTCTACGATCCGGCGCTTTAATTGTTAAGAAACTTGACGTTCCTTCTTTAAAGGAATGGGAGATGCTAGTGGGTACTCGTACCGACTATCCGACGTATAATGAACTTAATACTTTCTTAGAAAAACGTATTCGTGTTTTGGAAGTCATTCAGACTTCAGAAATTTATCTTCTGATCAATCAAAAAGTACAAAGTCATCGTCGGTGCGGAGCCATGCAGCCTCTGCCAATTCTAAGTGCTTGTTGTGTAAAGAAAATCATCCTTTATTTAGATGTTCACAATTTAGGGCACAGTCGATTGATAAGCGTCAGGAAATCGCACAACAGAATCAATGTTGCTTTATAGTTTAATTCCAGGGCACAAGCCATATTACTGTCTTAGCAAATGAAAATGTGCCAAATGTCAATGAAAATACAACACGTTACTACATTATGAAGCGCGGAATGAAATTAGTCCAGAGAGTTTTGTCAAAACTACGGCGTCGACTAGTGCGCATACAGCTGTTGTAAATCACACGGATAGGATTGCTAAATCTTCTAGTAGCTCAGGCAAGAGTGAGATTGCAGTATTACAAGCGAATCATGTCGAGTCTATAAATTTAGAGTACTTTTGGATCAGGGATCTGAGTGTTGTTTCGCGTCAGAAAGAGCGGTAAAAATCTTGTGTTCGATATATGATAAAATTAATGCTCTTGTTTATGGAGTTGGTGGTTCAGAAATCGGATCAGCTAGAAAATTAGCTTAGTTTCAATTTCTTCCAAAAGAAAAGGGTTGTAAATTTTTTGTACTTGCAATCGTTAGTATTATTGAAGCTCACATCTTACCATCCACCTCCAAGATCAGGCGGGGGGATAGAGACACAAATAAAAGAAGGTTTGTTAGCTGGCCCAGATCCATTCTGCACTTCGAATATCGATTTCATTTTAGGTGCAGACAAATTTGGATCCTGTTTATTACCAGGATTAAAGCAAGGGATTTTAGGGACCCTGACCGCGCAAGCAACTATTTTTGGCTGGATCCTTTCTGGTCCAGTTTCAAATCAACCGTCACCTGTAGTTTCTTCTCTCTCAGTTCACCATAACGTGACATCTGAGGTACTTCATGAGGATTTAGCTTGTTTTTGGGTTTTGGAAGAACTCCCAATTAAAATACCTTTAAATAAAGAAGAACTCAGCTGTGAACAGCAATTTATTTCAACCCATAAGCGTTCAGATTCTGGGCGTTACATAGTCCGCCTACCATTTAAAAATGGGCCTACGATTAATATCGGTAACTCTTTCGAAAGAGCCAGAATCGTGCTCACAAGAACATTACGTCGCTTATCGAGAAAAACTGAACTGTTAGAGCAATACTGTGACAAACGGTGTATTTACCTCACCAACCCATTATTCGAGCGACCAGCATTACAACTCGTTTGCGTATTGTTTTTAACGCTTCTAGCTCTACTTCTAACAACACCTCGTTAAATTCACATCTACATATTGGTCCAAAAATCTTAACAGATCTAATTTCTATTATCATGCGGTGGCGAGAGCATCGCTACGTATATCTAGCAGATGTGGAGAAGAAGTTCCAACAAATTCTTGTTGACGTCAAAGATCGAGACCATCACCGAATCTTACGGCAGTCTACTGATAAGAAAATTGTAGCTTATCAATTGGCCACGGTCACGTACGGTACGGCAAGTACTCTTTATCTTGCTAACAGGGTAATCAAACAATTAGCGCAAGATGAAGGTCCAAACTTTCCTCTCGCACAGGATTTTCTTGAGAATAATGTTTACGTTGACAATGTTTTGTTTGGTGTTGATACCATCGCGGAAGCTGAAAAAATTCGGTCACAAGTTGTTCAGATGATGGAAATTGGAGGTTTTCATTTAAGAAAGTGGGCCGCTAATGATAGCGAATTACTGAATGAAGGCCCTTCTGGCCAACACGAACGTGCCTTGGATTTTCCACTGGCTGAACACGTGCAGTTAAAAGTTCTTGGATTATGTTGGGATCCGTTATCGCTAAATTATATGATCCTCTCGGTTGGTTAGCTCCTGTGATAGTTGCAGCAAAGTTGTTGATGCAAGAATTATGGCTGCGCAAGCTCGATTAGGATGAAAAGTTACCAGATGATCTTCTGTTTCAGTGGCTTGAATATTATCATGCTCTTGTCAACTTAGAACATTTAAAGATTCCGCGATGGACAGGACAATTTGAATCTAGTTCAATTTGCGAATTCCACGGGTTTGCAGATGCGTCTACCAAAGCTTACGCAGCAAATGTATATTTACGTATTCTTGATGAGCCTAATCATGCTCAGGTCACTTTATTGCTTTCAAAATCCAAAGTAGCTCCTATTTCTGCAATAAGCGTTCCTAAATCAGAGTTGTATGAGGCTGTTCTTTTAACTAAAAGTATAAAATATGTTGCTTCAACTATAGATTTTAAAAGTCTACCTCTTTATTGTCATACCGACTCTACTGTAGTATTGTTTTGGCTGAAGAAACATCCTTCCAATTGGAAAACATTTGTTGCGAATCGCGTTGTCTTGATACATGAGCTATTGCCTAACTCTAAATGGCTTCATGTTCCCACTATGGACAATTCCGCTGATTGCGCATCCCGGCCCAGTGGGCACAAAACCATGAACATCCAAAGCACGTCCTTGGGACGTTCCTAGGACGTCCAATGTCAGTCCAAACAACGTCTCTGAGACGTCTAATGTCCTAAAAATGTCCTAAAGATGTCTTAAAGACATAGGACGTTCTCGGGACATCTTTCGGTCTGACATTAGACGTCTTAAGAGCATCTCTAGGATGTCCAAAAGACATGTACCAAAAGACGTCTTAGGGACCTCCCTAAGACGTCTCTAGGACATCCTTAATTTTTTTGCCCACTGGGGGGGGATCTCTCCAGGAGAACTTCTCGATCGTCCCTTGTCGTGGCATGGGCCGCCTTGGCTCGCTGGGCCTTCCACTGGTTGGCCAGACAAACGTCCTTTTTTGGATCCTGACGTTGACTTGGAACCAAAGCCACAAAGTTCTCATCAAGTTAGTAGTGTAGAAGAAGCTACGTTTGATTTGGTGCATAAATACTCTTCATGACCAAAACTACTTCGTGTAACGGCCCATTGTCTTCGTTTCATCAAAATCCTGAAATATAAAATTTCCATGTTTTTGGACTCGAGCGGATTGTTGCGTTTGGGAGGTCTTCTTCGTTTTGCCCCCATTAGTTATGACGAAAAACACCCAATTATCTTACCTCGTCATAAGATCAGTGAACTCATCGCTTCAAATGCCCATCTGAGATCCTTGCATGGAGGATCACAACTGACCTTACACACTCTAAGGCAGAATTTTTGAATTCTAGGAGCTCGATCCTTAGTTAAAGGTCTGGTAAATAAATGTATCAGTTGCGTTCGGCAGCGTGCGGCTATTCTACAGCAACTCATGGGCAATCTACCAAAGGACAATGTTAAAAATCGATCGATTTCCGCCCCACTCCGGAACGTTTTCTGGCTATTCTAAATTGCTCAAATAGACGTGTATTTTATGAAAATACATGTTTATAACCGCCGTACTCCGGGGAAATTGCTCCAGTTTGCCATACATGCGTAAAATCATATAAACCTTCCTTAACCGCTGAAGGTGGATTTAAAAACGATACTGGTCGTGCCTCTGAATACGGATAATTTCCCCACAGTACGCCGATTATATATGTGTATTCCCATCAAATACAAGCCCAATGGAGTAATTTAACATAGCTGGAAAATATTCCGTCGCGGCTCGAGAATCAATCGCTTTCCAAGAATCCACCTTCAGCGGTTAAACAAGGTTTATATGATTTTACGCATGTATGGCAAACTGGAGCAATTTCCCCGGAGTACGCTGGTTTTAAACATGTATTTCCATCAAATACACGCCTATTAGAGCAATTTAGAATAGCTACAAAACTTTCCGGAGCGAGGCGTAAATCTATCGTTTTTTAGAATCCACCTTCAGCGGTTGAACAAGGTTTATATTATTTACCCAGTGGCCAAAAAATTAAGGATGTCCTAGAGAAGTCTTCGGGACGTCCCTAAGACGTCTTTTGGTACATGTCTTTCGGACATCCTAGGGATGCTCTTAAGACGTCTAATGTCAGTCCGAAAGATGTCCCGAGAACGTCCTATGTCTTCAAGACATCTTTAGGGCATCTTTAGGACATTAGACGTCTCAGAGACGTTGTTTGGACTGACATTGGACGTCCTAGGAACGTCCCAAGGACGTGCTTGGGATGTTCATGGTTTTGTGCCCACTGGGTACGCATGTATGGCAAACTGGAGCAATTTCCCCGGAGTACGCCGGTTTTAAACATGTATTTCCATCAAATGCACGCCTATTAGAGCAATTTAGAATAGCTGAAAAACGTTCCGGAGCGAGGCGTAAATCTGTCGTTTTTTAGAATCCACCTTCAGCGGTTAAACAAGGCTTATATTATTTACGCATTATGGCGAACTGGAGCAATTTCCCCGGAGTACGCTGGTTTTAAACATGTATTTCCATCAAATGCACGCATATCAGAGCAATTTAGATTAGCCAGAAAACGTCCCGGAGTGGGGCGGAAATCGATCGATTTTTAACATTGCCCGTTTAGAATTAGTCCTAGTCGACCCTTTACTTATACAGGGATTGATTATGCAGGCCCTTTTGATATTCGATTGGGTTCTGGTCGTGGGCATAAAAGTCAAAAGGCATATATTTCTTTATTTATTTTCTGCTGTACTAGGTCAGTTCATATCGAACTTGTAACATATTGTACTTCGCCCGCCTTTTTGGCAGCTTTTCATCGCTTTGATTCTCGAAGAGGAAGACCTGCTCACATGTATAGCGACAATGGAAAAAACTTTCAAGGTGAGGATAAGGAGTTGAAGAAATGGCTTCAGGCACATGAGCAAGATAAAGACTTGCATAATCAGCTCGCTACAGAAGGAACCTCGTGGCATTTCATTCCACCCTCTGCGCCTCATTTCGGGGGTTTGTGGGAGGCTGGAGTGAAGAGTGTCAAACATCATTTGCGTAGGATCACAGGTCTGCATAAATTTACTTATGAGGAGTTGTTGACTCTACTCACACGAGTCGAAGCTTCACTTAATTCGTGACCAATAGCTCCCCTTTCAGCGGATGCAGAGGATTTTTCTTATTTCACTCCTGGACATTTTTTAATAGGAGCTCCGCTTACAAGTGTGCCAGAGCCTTCGCTAGAGTTTACGCCTAAAAATAGACTATCACGCTGGAAATTAATACAACGCATTTCACAGACTTTTTGGCGTAGATGGACTATTGATTATCTTCATTTATTACAGAAAAGACATAAATGTTTCAACGAAAAGTCTAACATAAATGTAGTAGACATGGTTCTATTGTGACAGGATAATCTCCCAGTGGGCACAAAACCATGAACATCCAAAGCACGTCCTTGGGAC
>CAKNWT010254247.1:0-11260 GCA_932066315.1 Andricus coriarius | reverse complement strand
TATACCTACCTATAAGGTAATAAAAGTACGAAAGGTGTCCGGAGAACATTATATGCCTTTAAGACGTTTTTATATGACAACTTTACGATATTAAACGTCTTGAAGACGTAGTTTGGACTGACGACGATATCCTTGGGACGTTCATGGTTTCGTGCCCACTGGAGTTTGTCTATTTAATATGCACAAATGATACTCGCACTTGTGATGGCGATATGAGACACATTGTGCATGCACTCATTTAACCGTCACTCAATCCGGCAAGGAGAAGGCGATATGTGTATATTATAAGTCGTATGGCGTTACCCGCACGAGGTGCGCGTAATGTGCGTCGCACAATTGTTATCTGGGTAAACCTACCGCCTGACCTTCGAGCATGAAGTGTCGACGGGCTAAACTTCAGGAATTTCGTTATTTGATTTAAAATTTTCTGCTCTTTTTAAATCCGGAGTCAAAAATAGGGGTCTCCATTTAAAAAAGTCATCTGGATGCTCAAATGACCTTGAAAATTGACCTCAAGGTTAACATTGATGGTACAGTCCTCTGTCCCCCTCGGTCCTGGTTAACCTTTGTTAGAACCATTATTTCGTTGATAAAGTATTTTGGAAGATATTTGGGCTGATAGATTATTTATGTGTCATAAATATTCTTTGTCTGGCTTTAGTCATTTCTTTACGAATAATGTAGAAGAAAATGATAATATTGTCCGTAAATTTTACAAAAAACTGTTAAAGGCAAATTAATGGAAGGAAAACCCTTCTCCAATGAGAAAACGCTGACTAAGTGGTGGTAAATATTGTAAACAAAATAATGCTCTTGTATCATGTACACAAACAGCATATCATCGAAATTATCCATACTTTACTTAATATAAAATATGCGTCGAATGTTATGATTATTATGTGTATTCTGTTTTTCTTTTCAAAATATTGTACTCAATAACTGTACACGAAGAATATTTGTGTGTTAAATTTTACATAACTTAGTTCGGTAATCTGATGGCATTACGGTATTATATTAAAATTTCACTTTCAGGCATGTAAAAAGGAATAGGGTAATATTTGATATGACAATATGAATTATTAATATAAATTCATTATAATTTAATTCGCGATTCAGTACGAAATAATACAACTAGATAATAAATATTACCCGACAGTTGGGTACAGTTTCAATCAAAGAAAACAAAGTCTACCTCTCTAAATATGTCAATTCTATATCCCAGTCATGTACAATTTCGTGCGCCAGCAAAAAAAAACATTCTTGCTACAAACAGATTCTGTGGAAGGTCATTGTTAGGATTATCTTTATCAAATTATATTCTGAATATTTCGTAAAAGCTAAGTCTACCAGAATACATTTCGAAACCTGTTTGTATGTAGAAGGTTTAATCGATACATTTATATTTAGCACACTAAGCCTTATCGTATGAAGGATCTGTGCGAATCAACGAAATTCCTCACGTTACAGGATACGTAAACTTGAGTCAGTCGCAAATTTCCTGTAACCGTGGTGACATTTAAGTGCGTGCACGCTAATTGTGAGCTGAATCGCACGTTATCGCGACGCTCATTAAAGACACATATTTCATTATAAAACTGTTGTTTTCACTGTGCAATTTTTGCCCTGACATTTTGTGTTCGAGCAACCGGCATATTTAATGTATAGGAATCGAACCAAGAGATTCTCCCTTTGATGAGAAAGTTAATTACTTTGAAGTTTCCATTATAACAGTTCATTAAAAGTTGGTTCGGTTCATAACATGGTCCTTCGAAGTCCGGATTAAGCTCAAATCTAATCAACTTGGAGTAGAAAGTGCATAGTGTTAAAATAAACGGATTCTAAAGTGGAAAGTGACGGAAAAGTGACTGATAAACCCTAGTCACGTGATTTATTGCACATAGGAGTGAATTTGTATTTACAACATGACGACTCTTGATGATCTTTTTGAGGAGCAGATCCAAAATATACATGCACTTAGTCGTGCTCTGATAAATTTTAAAACATTAGCTAAAGTCAATGTTACTCCAGCCAAAGTTAAAGGACGTATTGAAGAACTAACGAAGATTTGGTCCCTGGTACGGACAACTCATAGGGAAATACTAAAAGCCGCTACCAAAGAAGAACAAGAATCGAAAATTTACTTCCAAAAGGATTTTTATGATCAAGCAGAAAATAAATACAACGATGCTCTGGATCACATGAACGACTCCTACGGCGAACTCACTGGAATGAATGAGGTAAAAACGACGGAATCTGAAGAATTGTCGACAAAGTCACCTGTAAGTACTTTAAGTAATTCGATATATACTTTAGATCCTCTTCTATTTTTTGAAATTCCAAAATTTTCTGGTGAGTTAGTTGATTGGGAGAATTTTCGGGATCTTTTTGAAGCTCTTGTCATTAAGCGTGAATCATTAATAAACGCACAACGTTTACATTATTTAAAAGTCAGTTTGACTAGTAGCGCTTCTCTAATTTTGCAAAACATTAAAGTGACAGATGCTAATTTTGATAGTGCTTGGAAATTAGTAGTCGAGGAGTACGATAATAAGCGCCGTCTGGTTCATGCTCACTTGAAGTATATGGAAGACATTCCTTTAATGAAGAATGAATCTTATACTGAGCTCAAACATTTGCGTGACACTATGAATGTGTCTGTAACAGCATTGCGTAACCTAGGTCATTCAGTTGATTCTTGGGATGATCTATTGGTTTTTTACACTGTACTAAAATTTAGTACACGTACACGTCAAGAATGGCATGAGACTTTAGGTGGATCATCTAATTGTCCTACATTTAAAGAATTGATATCTTTTATTACATCTAGACTTCGTATCTTGGAAGCCTCTAGTGTAAAATCTAGTTCGAGTAATAATAATGCTCAACACTCAAATAAATCAAAATCTTCATGAGATTCCAGTATAAAATCACACGTGTCAACTGAATCTACACAAAAAGGCGCTTTGTGTCAGGAAAATCATAGGCTTTATCAATGCAGTCCATTTCGAGAGTGCTCGTCAGAAGAAAGATTAGCTAAGGTTAAATATTTAAATCATTGTTTTAATGTTCTTCAACCTGGCCATAGACCTCGAAATTGTCCCAGTAACTATCGTTGTTCAAAATGTCAACGTGCACATAATACTTTGATTCACCTGACACAAAGAAACACTCCGAATAACTTATATAATACTACGCCTCCGATAAGTAGTATTACCGCATCTGTACCCAGCGAAAATATATCTGTTCACAATTCTAAACATCAAAAATTAAAAATGCCCAGTCACTTAAGTCTAAAGGTATGTTAGCTATGGCTCAGATGTTATTGAGAACATTTGATGGACGCTCGCACAAAATACGTGCTTTGATCGATACTGGATCACAGGCTACTTTTATTAAGGAATCCCTTGTTCAGTTTTTGCGTATTTCACGTCAAAAGGTTGATGTTGCTGTTGAGGGAATCGGTGATGGTCTAATGGGCGTTACGAAAAGCACAGTTTCTTTTACAGTAGAGTCAGCTTATATAACAGGACCTGTCGTTCCTATTACTGCGTACGTGTTTAAAAAATTATCAGGGTACAAACCAAGTAAAGCTAATAACTGGGATTCTTATGAACATTTGAAAGATTGGGAACTTGCAGATAGGGATCTGTTAATTGCCGACACACCCATTGATCTGGTAATCGGCGTTGATTATTATGCTAACATTATTATGGAAGGCTTAAGAAAAGGACCACCAGGTACACCTATTGCACAAAATACAATACTAGGTTGGATAATTTTGGGTCCCATCTCCCTTCCAAGTGGAGATACCATCTCGACTATGTAGGTTCACCATGGGCACGTAAGTCCACATTTAGATACGCTGCTTCAGCGCTTTTGGGAAACCGAAGAAGTACCGAATAAGACTCATTTAACTCCCGAAGAAAAGGACTGTGAAGCACACTTTGTCTCCACTCACTCGCGGACAGAGTCCGGTCAATACATTGTTCGATTACCCTTGAAAAATTGTCTACCTTTATACGTAGGTGCTTTATTCTCTAGAACCCTATTTCTTTATAATAAACTTGAACGACGCTTAGCGGCTAACCCTGTTGTAAGACAGGAATACAATGAATTTTTAACTGAATATGAGCAGCTAAGACATATGAAATTAGTGTCTTCTCACGATCCACCAGATTATCCGCCTGTTTATATTCCCCATCATCCCGTTTTGAAGGAAGATAGTACTACCACTCGCACTCGGGTAGTATTTAACGCTTCAAGCGTAACCTCTAATGGGACCTCTTTGAATGATCATTTAATGATAGGTCCTAAATTACAAAATGATTTACCATTGATTCTGATACGATGACGAGGACATCAATTTGTTTATACCGCTGATATTGAAAAGATGTTCCGTCAGATCTTGGTACATCCAATAGATAGCGTCCTTAAGCAACTTTCTCAAGATGAAGGCAGTCGCTTTCCACTTGCTGCTCATATCTTAAACAATGATCTTTACGTGGATGATGCTTTGTTTGGAGCAGACGACATTGAATCTGCTCGTGAGACCCGGCAGCAACTATCTTATTTGTTAGCATCTGGTAGTTTCCATCTACGTAAATGGGCCAGTAATTATGGCGAATTACTGGAAGGTATTCCATCAGGCAATCATGAGCTAGCATTTGATCAATCTAGCGGTGAACATGAAAATCTTAAAGTATTGGGTATTGTGTGGCAGTCGACATCGGACTGTTTTAAATTTAAAATTCAACTTCCTGAGAAAATTATTCCGACCAAACGCATGGTCCTGTCCACTATAGCTAAACTATTCGACCCCTTAGGGTGGGCCACTCCTGTCATAATAACCGCTAAGATTTTGATGCAGGAATTATGGTTACGTAAAATCGACTGGGATGCAAAAATCCCTCCCGATCTTTTGGATTACTGGCTCCAATATTGTCAAGAACTTCCATCATTAAATAAAGTCAATATTCCCCGATGGATAAGTCAATCTAAGTCAAACCTAGCCATAGAGTTGCATGGCTTCGCAGATGCATCAAGTAGAGCTTATGGAGCTGTAGTTTATGTACGCGTATTAAAGGACTTACATGGTGCTCACATTACATTAGTATATGCTAGATCAAAAGTAGCCCCAATCAAGACCATTATCATTCCTAAACTGGAAGTCAATGCCGCTGTTTTGTTGGCAAAAACAATTGTATATGTGCAAGAAGCCATGCAAATTTCTGGAGTCTGGCTCATCAACAAACTTTACATGGAGGACCTCAACTAACCTTGAGGGTTCTCAGGCAATTTTATTGGATATTAGGAGCTTGAAATTTGGTTCGAGCACATATTCATAAGTGTGTACCATGCACACGTGAAAGTGCCGCTCTCCCTACTCAGATTATGGGAAATATACCTACAGCCCGTATTACCAGATCTAGGCCTTTTCAACACAGTGGGTTGGACTACGCATGTCCCTTCCCTGTATTGCCAATTAATGGTCGTGTTCAACACATTAGAAAAGCCTATATAGCCTTATTTGTTTGCCTTTCTACAAAAGCTGTGCATTTGGAGCTGGCCAATAACTATTCAACAGCAAGTTTTTTGGCGGTTTTTAAACGATTTGCGACCCGACGAGGCAAACCTAGTGATATTTACAGCGATAACGGAACTAATTTTAAAGGTGCTGACAGGGAATTGAGACACGCTTTTCAAGCAATTACTCGCGATCAAAATTTAAAAGCTCGATTAGCCTCTGATAGTACCACTTGGCATTTCATACCGGTAACTGCTCCCCACTTTGGTGGATTATGGGAAGCAGGCGTAAAGAGCGTTAAGCATCATCTCAAACGGGAGATAGGTAGTCACACTCTTTCCATAGAGGAATTTACAACTCTTCTGTGTCAAATTGAAGCATGTCTCAATTCCCGGCCAATTGGTCCGTTACATAATGATGTGAACGATTTTGCACCTCTTACTCCGGGTCATTTCTTAATTGGAGGGCCAATAGTAACCGTACCCGAACCCTCTGTCTTATATTTAAGTGAAAATCGTAGTTTGAGATCGCAAGAGCTTCGCCGTATATTACAACACTTTTGGCGTGTTTGGTCTCAGGATTATTTGCATACGTTACAACAGAGAAATAAATGGCAAACCTGTAATGAAGATATTGCAGTAAACGAAATGGTACTTATTAGAGACAAGCTTCTTCCACCCTCAAAGTGGGATTTAGGAAGAATTGTTGAAACACACCCGGGTACAGATGGACATACGCGAGTTGTAACCGTAAAAACTGCAAATTCAATGTCTAGAAGACCAATCACGCAACTGTGTCGTTTACCTATAAGGTCCGCAACTCCACTATGTTAATATATAAGAAGAATAGACTACCATTATGTAATGGCGGGCGGTACGGCGCCTAGACAGCAAATTCTGTGGTTCCTTAACTACTGTGAACTGTAGATTTTTGTTGTTGTTGCGAATAAATTGATCTAATCCACACTAACATATATTAAGGTAAAATATTTTCCATCGCTTTCGTTCTCCAGTTGTCAATACGAGACGGGCGGTATGTTAGGATTATCTTTATCAAATTATATTCTGAATATTTCGTAAAATCTAAGTCTACCAGAATACATTTCGAAACCTGTTTGTATGTAGAAGGTTTATTCGATACATTTATATTTAGCACACTAAGCCTTATCGTATGAAGGATCTGTGCGAATCAACGAAATTTCTCACGTTGCAGGATACATAAACTTGAGTCAGTCGCAAATTGCCTGTAACCGTGGTGACATTTAAGTGCGTGCACGGTAATTATAAGCTGAATCGCACGTTATTGCGGCGCTCATTAAAGACACATATTTCATTATAAAACTGTTGTTTTCACTGTGCAATTTTTTTCCCTGACATTTTGTGTTCGAGTAACCGGCATATTTAATGTATAGGAATCGAACCAAGAGATTTTCCTTTTGATGAGAAAGTTAATTACTTTGAACTTTCCATTATAACAGTTCATTTAAAGTTGGTTCGGTTCATAACAGTCATCCACTACTACACACATGCTTACACATACTATATCATACAATTCATAAGGATATTGTTGGTACATATACTTAATTTAACCTAAACAATTACATTAAATTACAATACATTACATACGATATAGTCGCACGCTTTTAACGATATTAGCGCTATTAAAAATCGAAAACGCTGTGACGGGCTTCGAAACACCTGAGCTAAGTTTAACGTGTTCTATCGCTAACAACCAAACCTCACGGCGAACCTAATAGTTGGAATATCGAGGAAAAAAGCTCGGCTGTAAAGTTGAAGTACGAGTACGCCAGGGCCGAACAAAAAAATTTCTGGTCCCCGTTCCATCGAAATTTGTTATTGTAACATTTTATTAATAAGCGGGCTTATACATTTGTAGGAAGTAACTAATAACATTTGATACATTTTTTATTTAAGATTTTCTAACGTTAAAACTTTGAATTGCTTAATTTTCAATATTTTAAACATTTGCATGGTCTTTTTTTAAAAAATACTAGAACATTGTGCGTGCCATGCGCACACTAATTACTCTTTCTTTAGAAAAAGAACTCGGTTCATTTTCCAACATTTTGTTATAGATTTTACTGAAAATCTTACATTATTTGAGAACGTTGTACACGATTTACAGAAGTTTCCTTATTATGGCGAGAAAATTCCAGTGAATTCAATATGAATGAAAATTTTTTACACTTACAATTCTTTCTTTTGGTGGCAAATTAGTTTTTTTATTGAAAATAATTTTTTTAAGCTAAAAAGTCAAATAATTTTTTTTCTCGAAATTTTGATCCAGGCATTTAATCTTTTCGGTAGAGAATTCATTTGTTTCCTTGAAAATTGTAATACTTCTACGAAAATTTAAGTTATTTGCTTAAAAACTTATTTCTCCATCTGAAAATTGAACTAATCTATTTTTTGTTGAAAGCTTATATTTTTTAGTTATAAATTTATCTGTTTTGTTGACATTTTATTTTTTAATAGAAAATCAACCTTTTTGGTTGAAGATGAAACTATTGGGTTCAAAATTTCATTAAAAATAAAAAATTTTGATAGAAAATTCATGTATTTTTTTTTAAATTATTTGTTTTTGGTAGAAAATTAATCATTTTGTAAAAATTTTCATCTCTTTAGTTCCAAATTATTTTTTAAATCAAAAATTAATTTTTTTCAATAAAAATTAAAAAATTAAAGTTTCTCAACTAAAAATTTAAAAATTAATGTTTTCAACTAAAAATTTAAATATATTACATTTTAGGTCAATTTTTATATAGCCATTACACCTCTTCGGTCGGAAATTCATTCGTTTGGTTAAAAATTTATTTGATTTGTTTAATAACTTACTTCTCTAACTTAAAATTAAACTATTCGATTCTTTGCTTATGATGTATGTTTTTAGTTGAAAATTTGTCCTTTTTTGAATGAAAATTCAACTTTTTGGTTGAAAATTCACACAATTGTTGAAATGTTTTTTTTTTTTGAAGATGCATTATTTTCGTTAAAAGCTGATTTCTCTTGTTAAAAATTGAAAAAATTTTGTCGAAAATATATTTCGTTTGGAAAAATAACTTTTTCAACGAAAAATGTAGCTACTTCATTTTTTGCTAGAAAATTGATGTTTTTAAGTTGAAAATTCACTAATTTTGTTAAAAAAATTTTCTCTTTTATGAGAAGTTCACTTATTTAGGTAGAAGATTAATATTTTTTTCTTATAAAACAACTTTGTTTTCAAACATTGGTCTTCATGACCTGAAAACTCAACATTGTGGATGAGCATTTTTTTATTGGTTTAAGAATCCTTCTTGGTTGAAAATTTAACTCTTTTGTAGAAAATTTCTATTTTTTGACGAGCGTCAACAATTTTTTATTGAAAAGCGAAATAGTTTTTGCTGAAAATATCAATATCGGGGATCTGCCGCCTCGAAGTTTGAAGTCAGTTGTCCAGTGCCGTCCGATGTTTTTTCATCACCCGCATCTTTGCACGTCAATTTTTAAAGACATTCAACTTTTATTTGGTAACTTAATAAGTATTATCCACTGAGCGGAAATGATGGTCTATATATTTGAATATTTTCTGAAATCCTACAATGTCAACCGAAACTTAAAAATGTTATAGTTTCTACGGGAGACTTGGCTTTAAACTTCAGCCCTGAGAATGTTATCGACCATAGCAATTCTCATTTTACCTTACTGGTTTGTAATTCCTCTCATAATATAAGTGAAAATCTCTTTAAAAATTCTGCAATCGATACTTTCTTTTAAGTGAATCGTTAATATCACACAAAAGTAACCTTTATATCATTCCTTTCAAAAACATTAAAAATATTTTGCGTTATTTTACAATATACTGGTATGAAAATAATACAAGCCTTATATCAATTATTACATAACAGAATTTTCACTTTTGTACTTGAGATTTTACAGAACTCTTGTATTGTTTATAGTTTTGTTTTGTATTAAAACCTAAAATAATTGTGAACTTTATCTAAATGCAGTAATGTCCTCCATTTACCGAACTAATTGGGTAAATTTTAATGAACAAATTTTCTCCGTGTAATTAAATTAGAATGTACGATGTTATGTTTTCATTCAAAGATGCCAACCCCATCAGTATATAAGTAACGTTAAAGTAGTACGTTGAATAGTTTAAATTATATCTTTTCCTTATAAAATGCATAATTTGATGACATAAATGAAATCTTGGGTCCTATTTTGAGCAATATATGATTTCGCTGAGGTAAGAGGAAAAGTGTGTAACCGTTAGAGTAAGATAATTGAGGAAATATAGACAAATAATTTATTTGTTGATGAATATTATTAAACTAATAAACACAGATGCTTATTCATTCGAAAGTAGCCAAACTCTAAATTTTTTAATAAAAATTGTTTAAGTAATTGATCATTCTTGTAAATTTGCCAAGTATGGCAGCACATATTTATCGGAAAGACATTCTTGTTTGATTCCGTAAACAAATTGAGTGTATTTGTTTAAAAATAGCTAAATTCAGAATTTTTTATAAAACTTATTTAATTAATTAATAATTCTTGGGAATTTGCAAAGCAGCATATGGAACAGTCATCAGAAAACCATTCCTAGTTAATTACATAAACAAATTAAGGCCATTCTTAGTTGATTACGGGAAAAAAATCAAACGTATTCATTGAAAAATACCCAAACTCGGAATTTGTTTAAGTATTTAATAATTCTTGGAAACTTGCAAAGCACCCTAAAAAATAGTAATTACAAAGATGTTCGTAGTTAATTTTTTAAAGAAATTAAGCCTATTCGTTGAAAAATAGCCAAACTCTGAATTTGTTTATGAAATTCATTTAAATAATAAAATTATTCTTGTAAATTTGCAAAGTATTACATCAAAGGGTACCCGAAAAAACATTCTTAATTGATTCCGTGAAAAAAATTATGGCCATTCATTGAAAACTAGCCAAGCTCGAGATTTGTTTATGAAAATTGTTTAAATAATTAATAATTCTTGAGAACTTAGAAAGCACCATAGAAAAGAGTCATCGAAAAGATATTCTTAGTTAATTCTTAGAAAAGATTGAGCCTATTCGTTGAAAAATAGACAAACTCTGAATATGTTTATAAAAATTGTTTAAATAATTGATAATTCTTGTAAATTTTTAAAGCACTATAGAAAAAAGTAATCGCAGGGACATCCTTAATGAATTCTGTAAACAAATTAAGCCTATTTGTTCAAAAATAGCCACACTAGGAATTTGTTTACGAAAATTGTCTAAGTCATTAATAATTCTTAGAAATATGCAAAGCATCTTACCAAAGAGTCATCGAAAAGAAGTTCTTATTAATTTCTGTGAAAAATTGAGCCTATTGGTTGAAAAAAACCAAACTCTAAATTTGTTTATAAAAATTGTTTGAATAATTGATAATTCTTGTAAATTTTCCAAGTAATCAAACAGTGACCGGAAAAATTTCATAGTTGATTCCGTGAAAAAATGTAAACTGTTTTAAAAAATTAGTAATTCTTGGGGATTTGCAAACAATCATAGAAAAGAGTCATCTTAAATACATTCTTAGTTAATTCTGTAAAAATAATAATTAAGTTGTTAGTTGTTGATCAGTGCAGTAAATATATACGAAGATGTTAGGTTTTTGATCTACTGATCTCTCAGTTTATTTAAAAACGAGCTTTCGCCCAACGACGTGGAGCCTCTTCAGGTAAAAATTATCTCCATCATTTATCTG
>CAKNWT010254243.1:0-16446 GCA_932066315.1 Andricus coriarius | reverse complement strand
TAAGCTATCAAAAATTTAAGTACTTTAATACAAAATTATAATCTAAATAATTTAAGAAGGATAGTAAATTAAAAATTAGAAAATTCTACATTTCTTGTATGATTTACTTCCTTACCTGTCACGAAAACATAACTTCTCCTTCGTAATGTTGCAGAATATGAAATAACGTTTTAGTAGCGAAAATTGCATTAAATCTTGCAAACACTCGTTTTAACACACAATGTCACCTTAAATTGAATGTAAATTAAATGAATTTTGAACAATTCTTCCATTAAAAAGTGTTTTGTTCAATTTGACGTTTCCTTCTTGAGGTTATGCTCCACATGATGGTTTTCGTATCATAAACCTGTCACTTTTTATCCAATTTTGAGCATTTTTCTTGAATATTGTTCAACTTTAGTACTAATACTTCATTTTGAGTATTTTTGAATAATAATTTATTTATTATTTTTAAAGTTTCTACCGAGGGGCACTTGTCCCCCTCGAAATATCTATACGATACAGCTCTGTCGCACTTACACACATCACGTTACGCAAATGAGCACTACTATTGGTTCTTCCCTTTCTACATGCCTTATTTGACGATTTTTGACGATAACGGTCAAATGACCAGGCAGAGGGTTAACAGGAACCTGAAGTATCGAACTCACGATAAATGGAATTCTTCAAGAGACAATTTTTTCGAAATATATTTCGAAAAATACGAAACAAGTTCTAAAATCTGCATTGCGAACTGGATTTGAAACGACACCTCCTCTATTAATAGAGGATCTTTAACCAATTCAGGTATCACAGCACGCAAGTGGAAATTTCAGAACTTGTACTTAAACTTATAAAACTTGTTTCACGTTTTTCTAAAAAAAATGGCTCTTGAAAAATTCAATTTATCATGAGTTTAATACTTCAGGTTCCTGTACATCTGTACTCCATCGACGAAGAATAAAAGTAGAGTCAAAATTCCTTAAAAGGGCACAATAAAACAGAATTTAATTTGCTTGCACTATTTCTTGAGACATGATTGAATAATTTTAGGGTCGCAACATTTAAATTTGCTATAACAAGCAAAGAAATTACGTAAATCACAAGCTAGGGTATAATGAAATACCCTATCGAAACTATAGTTTCAATTTCTTTTTATCAATATTAACGTTTATAAATCACCAAATAGATTGTAGCTGCACAACATAAAAAAATTACACTCTCCCCCTTTAGGCATTAGAAAACTTTTAGGATCGGGTGCAAAACATTTTTGCAAGCATTTTCTTTATTCTGATGAGTTTTAATGAGGGTCGAGCGTGGCACCATTAATCAAGAGTATTTTGACTACAGTGATCTTTTTCAAAAATTTCAATATTTAAACAATTTTTGATTAACTAAAAATAATAAAAATCAGTGTTTCAAGTCTTAAAGTAAAAATTCGTGTTTGCAATATTTCAGTGTCTTCTCTTTTTTAGACTTGTATCACATGAATTTGACTTTTCTAGTGAAGTTCAGTTATTTATCGAACTCCTGGTAGGTTCTTTTTTAATCAAAACGATTTGTATGAGTTTTAACAATTAATAATATCTAAGAAAGTCAAACCCGTACATTTGGGACAATATTTTGCAGTGCGTGTTGCACAGCATCGCAATCGATAATTTAGCACTTTTATCTTATGTCACTGACAGTTCTCATATTTGTGAGATAAAAAATATAACCTTCACTGTGTTATTTTCTTTCATACTTCGTGTAACTAAAGGTAAGTTTATTTACAATTTACTGCAAAATTGTATTAAAAATGTAATTAAAATTAATTAATTCATAATTTAACTACTAACAAATTGCAATTTTTGTATCAGTTTTAAAAACTATTCAAAGTTCTTTTGTAACCCCCAAAATTGATAGATTTTTCATATTAATACAAAATTTCACAAATTTCCTTCAATAATTTGATAGTTAATATCTCTAATGATAAATTGAATTATGTATTGAAGATAATTAATATGAATTAATTTATTTTTGGATGTGACTATAACCAATTGATTTATTGTTGATCATAATCCACGAAAAAGCTACATCATTATATTCTGTTTATATATATTTAAATACTAAAACCTGAATACCTATTAAAAATATTTTTTTTGTAACGCATGCACGAAATGTTCGCTTTTCGAGGCATGTATAGCGTGCGGGAAGTGACCAATTAAAAAACCGTGGTAAAAAGCAGTTAAAAAAAAACTTTCTAGCTGCTGCGCTTGCACTCATTGAGCAAGATTACTTTTCCTGGGTGCTGCGCGTGCGCAGTTCGATCCAAATTACTTTTTCTTGCTGTTGGACTTGCGCATTTCGATTTAGAATGATAAGTTGATAAGAATGATAAGTGATAAGTTACCATAAATGACTGATAAATTGCTGAAAATTTCGGAAATTTTTGGATATATGAAATTTTCGGTAATTTATCAACTTTCCATAAATTTCCGGAAACTTAGTAATTTTCGATCAATTTTCGAAAATTTTTGGGTTTCTTCCAAAATGCTTTGGATACCTTAAGTTTCAAAATTGCCCGGTTCGATTTTTTCCTTGTATTTTTTTTACACTAAATAGTCTAATCTAAATATTCTTTTCCACCAGAAAATATTGAAAATTAGTAGGGCTTTGCGTAGTTTCGGAAATTATTGAATTCGAAAGATGTTTCATTTTTTATTGTATTGTTATACGCAAAATAATATAATTAAGGTTTTAAGAAGAAGTTGATTCACAGTTAGTTGCTCAACGTAATTTATTTGATAATGTACAGGTAGCAGTGTCTACTGAGAACTAATATATAGTAGTGGGGTTTAGAAAGCGCTGAAGGCGTAATATCCCTCCTTTTAGAATGAATTTGGAACCTACATGGAGAGACTTTTGATATCAATATTTGGTTAATTCTATATCAATAATTAAAATAAAATGTAAGAATTTAGGGATAATCTGGGTACTGTCATAAAGATTCCTACTATAATAAGAGATGGTGGTATTTCTGTATGTATTATTCTAAACTTGAGGGAGCAAAAATTAGTATTCACGTTTAGAAAAAGTCTTATTTACTATTTGAAAATTGCGAGCGTGAAAAAGTGATAATGGTCAATAACAAGTTTTGTAAAAGATATCGTCAATAGTTGATATTTTAAGTAACATAAGTTATAAGAAAGGTACGAAATTGTAGTATTCTTGAATAAGAATGCGTATTGAAATAAGAGCCGCTAGCAATATCTGCAACCGGGATTTGCAAGAATTCTAAAAGGATATACTAAAAACGTCCGAAGGTTTTCGAGCTGTTCCGTCTATAGCCGAGTACGCGACGATCAAAACAGCAGACCGACTGCACTCGGCTCGTGACGTGCGATTTCCCGTCAAAAGTTTCAATCATACGTCTTTGTAGTACAAAATTTTTTGTAACGAGTGCAGTATGAATTCAAGCTTAAACAAACTTTAATTCGGAAATTTTTAATTTAAACTCAATAATTTACACAAATGAAATAAAAGCTTTTTACACTTTCAAATTAAAAATGTTCAATTACATAAGTGCAATTAAACTGCAAAACTTAAAATTTTATAATTGCATAAATTGAACAGTTCAAAGACTAGTGTTTGAAAAAGTATAAATTCACGCTATTGTTTTAAATTCTTTAAATTAAAACTAATCCTTCATTTCAACTCGCAATCATAAAAATGTTAAAAAATGAACCATGTACCTCTTCCAACTCAATGAAAACTTTCAAAACAAAATAAGTGCCTCTTCCTATTTAGACCTAATTGATATTTCCTCCCCTCCAATTCAATAAAATTTTGTTTTTAAATTATCCTCTTCCAATTAAAAAAAATCGACAAGAAAAAATTCTTTCCCTAAACACAATAAAAATCTTAAAAAGAAAAAATGGCCTCTTCCAATTGAAAAAAATTGCATCCCTTCCAACTCAATAAAAACCTTAAAAATATAACATGTACTGCCAATTCAACAAAAATTAAAAACTAAAATTTCCTCATTTCAAGCTTGACAAAAATGTTGAAAATACAATACTTCTCATTCCTCCACTCAATACAAATTTAAAACCAGAAAAGTTCCTCTTGCAATTGGGGATTTCAAATTGAAATAGGATTTCAAATTGAATAAAAGCGTTTAATTAGGAATATATTAATTATAAGATATTTTCACATTGGAAATAGTTTGTGAAGTTTCAATCAGACATTTCAATTTCCTTGATTATTAACGCATTGAAAAAGTTAAATTTTAAAAGTTGAAATCTGTAAATTGTATAATTATGAACAGATTTAGAATCGTATTGTAAAATAATTATTGTCAAATTTTCAACACTCGAACTACAGTTCAGTTTTCAAAATCATTAATTAATTTATATTTAAAATTGATCAACTTAAAACGTTTTTTATAAACAATTTTTAATTTCAAACGCTTTTAATTTTGCATTCTTAAAGTCTTCAAAACTGAATTTTTTGATTCTTTCAATTAAAGATTGACGTTTAAGAATGAAGACATCAAATAAAACAATTTTAAAGTAAAATATTTTAGAATTAAGCTTTGTAAACTGAATGATTATTAATTGAAACATTTAACAATTTAACTTAACATTTAGGAAAAAGTTGAAATCGAACTTATTTTTAATTGAATTACATCATGTGATATGATATTTGTGATATTCCAAGTGATTTGATAGATTGTTCTTCTAAAAATTTGTAAAATTCCATGTGAAAAAATAAATTCACTGTTATTTCCCGGTCTCAAAATTTTCCGGTCATTTCCTGGTTTTTGGTTGTCCAGTTGGACGTCTTGAAAAATCTGAAAAAATTCACAGACGCTCATCAAGGTGTCCAGAATGCCATGCAGTTTTCCAAATTTCGAAATATGAATTTGTTTACTAATTACAGACCATTTTCCATAAACATATCATCTTGGAAACAAAAAATCGAGAAAAGTACCCCTGGAGTCTGACTATGTCTATCATATGTTTTCGGGGTCGCTGAATCCAAATTCGGCATCCGTTTGGCTCCATCACGTCAGATTTCGTCCATAACCTCAAAAAACATGAAAATCGCTGATGTAAGGTGAAACATCATTCGTACCTATGAAAAGTGGTCATATCCCATGTTTTCGAGGTCGCTGAGTACGAATCTGGAGTCGTTGTGGTTCTATGACGTCACGCTTCGTCCCTAACCTCAAATGAAAACGGTGAATTGGTAATTTTATGTAAATTATATATTTTTGCAATGCAAAGTGGTCATATCCTATGGTTTCGAGGTCGCTAAGTACGAATTCGGAGTTGTTGTGGTGCATTTAAAAAATATATGTTTTACAAAAAATTACCAATTTACCGTTTTTCTTTGAGGTTAGGGACGACGCGTGACGTCATAGAACCACAACGACTCCGGATTCGTACTCAGCGACCTAGAAAAAAAAGGATATGACCACTTTTCATAGGTGCGAAAGATGTTTCACCTTAAATCAGCGATTTTCATGTTTTTTGAGGTTATGGACGTAATCTAACGCGATGGAGCCAAACAGACCCCGAATTTGGATTCAGCCACCCCGAAAACATATGATAGACAGAGTCAGACTCCAGGGGTACTTTTCTCGATTTTTGTTGTGGAGCTGTATAATAATAGGAAGTTCTTTTATGGCTTGAAATGTGCAGTTTTGTAATGTGATTGAAATGCAATTTCAAAAATTGAAATTAGATCAATATTTCGCTAAATAAACCTTCACGCATATTTCGGAATTTAATGAGAATAGCCACCGTATAAAAAGTGTTAGAAAAAAAGTATCCATTTCACAGCAATAGAGACCTCAGAAGGAAGGGGATATCTGCTCACCCGCAGGTCAATACCTGGGAGGGAAAAATACAGGGACGTACTTTAACTGTAGTACATATTTTCCTAAATGAACAAATGGATTCTTTCAGCCTTAATCATAATTAACATTTTTATTATTATACATATTTAATTTAAACAATTTACATAATTTAAAATCTTCAACCTGAAACAGAAAAATTTGACGAAAAATCCACCTCCGGCAGGAATCAAACTTGGGTCCGTCGAGTGTAAAGTCCACAGCGATGACCACGAGGCTGTCGCAACATGGAAATTCTAAAGTGGAAAGCCGTATTTAACCCTCACCATAAATGCCATAGAAATATTTCTTCAAATCAAAAACATGGATATTGAATTCAACAGCATATTTGTTTAATCTCAAGAAGTACTAAATCGAAACAAATTACGCCAAATTATTAAATATTTGAATTAAAAAAATAATTACTTCTTCGGAATAACTGTTTATTTGCTATGAATAATTTAATTCTAGTAAGCAAATGAAATATTTCCTTCAACTGAAGAAATAAATGTTTATGTAAACACAACATCTTGTTCATATAAATAAATGCGCTTCATTGATATACATGGATGAACTCTTTGTAACAAATAAATATATTTTTAATTTAATTAATATTATTTCAAATTAAACCATTATTTCTTTGATTCAAATAAAGCTAAAGACTTGATTCAATTATGCAAAATTAATTGATTCAAAAGCGTCCGAATCAATTCAAAGAATCGAACTCATTGAATCAAATAAATATTTCTTTGAGCGACTAATCCGATTTCAATGAATCTTCTTGAATTTTCTTAAATGTCAGAAATATTTATTTGAATCAAGTAAATATAGCCAAAGAATTCATTTCTTTAGATGAACAAAAGATATGTGTTTGGTTTATGGTATATAAAAATTACTACGGTTAAACCATTTTTTTAAGATAACATGTCTTAAACAGATAGCTAATGCAATAATAATAAAATGATTCCAAAATTACTAGAGAGTATAAATTTTCAACAAATAATTTGAATTTTCAACAAAATATTTAGAGTTTCAGTTGAAAAAAATAATTTTTAACAAAGAAAAAACCGGATTTTCAACTAAAGTTACGAGTCTTTACCCAGAAAAATGAACTTTTCAGAAATTACTTCGACTTTCAACTAAAATTTTTAACCTAAAAAGAGGAATTGTAAACAAAAATATAATAATTAATATTAAAAAAATAAAATGTTTTAATGAAAAATAACAAATAAAATGCATTCAACCAACAGAAGCGAATTTTCAACATCATTCCTTTTTGTGATAAAAAAACTAGTTTTCTAACTACTGAATTATGATATTAATTTAATTATATTCACTAATGTAGCCAACCAATGGTTTTGTTGAGATAAGAAAATACTGATTACACAGGACCACCAAATCTAAATCCTTGCAACACGGATTAGACTAGGTGGTTCTTATATTTTCGGGGTCGCTGAATTCGAATCCGTTGTCCGTTTGGTCCCATCAGGTCAGGGTGAAGGTCAGTTCAAGGTCAAACTTACAAAATTCATCGCTAACCAATTAAGTCAGGGTACCTATAGTTTTTTGGGGTCGCTGAATTCAAATCCGTTTGGTCCCATCAGGTCAAGGTCAATTCAAGGTCAAACCTACAAAATGCATGGCCAACCAAATGAGTCAGGATACCTATAGGTTTTCGGTGTCGCTGAATTTGAATCCGTTGTCCGTTTGATTTGACCTTGAACTGGCCTAGACATTGACGTGATGAGACTAAATGGACAACGTATTTGAATTCAGAGACCCCTAAAATCTATTGGTACCCTGACCTAATTGGCTAGCGATAAATATTGTAGGTTTGACCTTGAGTTAACCTTGACCTTGACCTGGTGGGACGAAATGGACAACGGATTTGAATTCAGCGATCCCGAAAACCTACAGGTACCCTGACTTAATTGGTTAGTAATGAATTTTGTAAGTTTGACCTTGAACTGACCTTGACAATGGATGCAAATTCAGCGACCCCGAAAACCTACAGGTGCCCTGACCGCGAAAATATAAGACCCACTTAGTCTGGTCCGTGTTGCAAGGGTTTAGATGAAATTTTGTGGTCCTGTGTTATTAAGCCACATAGTGTCAGAGATTCGACAAAATCAATTCTATTGACTCAAACTTTTTCCTATGGAAAGGAGCAGGTGATATTATTTTTTCCAATAATTGCAAATTGTCTTGTAACAAACAATTTTATTCTTAACATTTATCAACTGCGTTAATAATCTGTTATGTAATATTTGCACCTGTTTATTTTCACATGAACTGTTGATGCATCAAAAATCTCCTACCATAACTTTCCTCAACCAATAGATAAAAGTATCCCCTCCATTGTATAAGTCATTTCAAATTTACTTTGGAATTTGACATCGGTAAAGTTTTCATTTGAAAGTTGTTTATTATATTTTTCTGAAAGAATGCTCTTTAAACTACGATCTTCAATTCATTGATGACATAGATGACTATGTTATTTCACATTTTTTAAATAAATTAATTTCAATGGTTTCTTTTCAAAAAGTGTTTTTTTTTTGTACTTTCTTGTTCTTGGAAAGAAAACTCGTCTTTTTGGATTGAAAATTTAACTATTTGGTGGGAAATTCAACAGATTTTGGTTAAGGTTCAATCATATTTGTTCCAATATTCAATCATTTGCTTGAAAAATACCTATTTTTTGAAAATTAACTTTTTTGTAGAGAATTCAACAAGTAGAAGTGTCTATTACGAACCCGCTCGTTGGTCAGCGCTCTTAGTTGCTCTAATTATAGTAGTGGGCGCTAATGGTGTAACAGCATTTTCGCAACAACAAAAAATTCCGTTAGTTATAGCACTATGACCTTTATTTAACTCTGTAGAAAAAAGTGAAAATTTTTCATAATTATTTATTCCGTTTAGCGTAGTGTTATCTAATTTATTTATTTATTATTTATTTTTAAATAACTTATTATTTACTGACTTATTAATATGCTTGAAAAGCCAATAATATTATTTCATATTTTTTTAACCTAACTTATTTCGGTCAGATTTTTTATCCTCAAAGTATATGTTCATACTTAATTAATGATTTTAAGTAGTATTTTTTCTGCCAAAATTCAAACAAAAAATGTAAAAAAATATTCCCGCTGCATGGGCACATTTTCATTGCGCGCTTCGCGCCATGTTTGACCGCGCCTAGAGCGCGCGGGTACGCTTCCACGCTCGTTTTCGTACGTTTAAAGACGGTTCTCAAAACACCTGCGGCTTTGACGATCACATTCTCATTGCGACACTTGCGCTTCACGCTCGACAATTAGGTTGTACAGGCGGTTCTCTTTAAAAAATAAAACAATGTAGATAAAATGGAACGGAATATCAAAAGTAGGTATGTTTTTCAATATAATTTTGATTAAAAAAAAAATTCTCTTTATTTAATAAACAGATACATTAAGCCATAGACTTTAATTCTGTTCATTCAAAGTTCGGGTCGAAGTTAACTCTACAAATATCCTGATATAGATAAGCTACTTCAGGCCTGCCCAGATAAGGGAAAACTGCTCAATTGTCACATGTTCGAGTTCCACCACCACTTCATTCTTCTCAGGTCCAGAGGCTTGGGGGGTGGTCGCTCTCGTGAAGTTGAATGAGTAGCGGTCGGTGGTGGTGTTAAATTCCCATCTGGCAAATGAACAGTTTTCCCATATCTGGGCAGGCCTGATCTACTTGATTATAAATTATTTAGCATATTTCAAATTTGTGTCCAATTGAAAAATATCGTTAAGATAATTTGTGAATCTTGTTGACATCTACTATAAATCACGATTAAATCTTACGGAAAAATTTCATTGGGATAGTTCCGAAATATAATTGATATTAGAATTTCTTAATCTATCAGAAAAATATTTTTTTTTTATTTTTTTTTGAAAATGTTCAAAATATTGTAAAGCATATAACTTTTTAATTTTCATCGAAATTAAAAGAGCCATTAGGATCATTTGAAATTCATTTTTCCATATAACAGAAAATTTGACAAAAATGTCTAAAACTCTTAAAAAATGTATTCCCCAAATTTGGAAAATGCTCTAAATTGTTTTATTTTTGTCGGAAATATCTGGTTATCGAAGTTGACCTGTGTATCAAAGTGTATCAAAGGCTAACTGAATTGGAGAAATCCTTTAAAATTTAGCGTGACTACAACATGCAGGTAACTACAACATGCAGGAAACTAAACAGACATACAGAGAGCGAACAAAGTTTATGATTTTAGGGCTCTGTGAGTGATGAAACGTAGAGATTCGTCAAAAACTAGAGATCGAAAATTTGGACGATTACATTATACGCACATAAATGAGAATGTCAAAATTTTAAGTTAAAAATCTCCAAAACTACTGAAAAACCCATTAGTTTTAAATTTTTTTTCGTAAAGAGGACTGTTTGGTGTAAATTGAAAAAATGTATCATAAAGCCATCATAATAAATAACATGAACCCTGAATCCGAAAAAACAGGTCTTACGATGGACGTCACGTCAAGTTGTAACGTCAGCTAGCAAGATGCCTGCACGCCGAGGGCCAAAATATTAGGTATTTTCACTTTAACCACCAGCTAACTTCATTTCATTAGTGCTGAGGGGAAAAGAATGGACCAAATTTAACCAAATGGACCAAATGCATTGGACAAAACTTTTTTTTGTAATATCTTCATAATGAATAATAATTATTATCATTTTATTATTTCATTAAATATCTCTTAAAAAATAAAAACTAATTTCCAAATATATTTATATAGAAAAAATTAGTTTTCACGAAGATATTAGCAAAATAGAGCAAAAATGGACAGAATCCCATGCAGTTGGTCCATTATTTTCCCCTCAGCACTCAATGAAGTGAAGTTAGCTGGTGGTTAAAGTGAAAATACCTAATAACACCAATTGCATGAGACAACACTTGATTGTTTAAATAACTTACAAAAATATGTTTCTTCATCATAAGTGTATTTTGATATTATTTTTCATTTTTCAAAATTTCCCTCATCCAATCTGAAATGTCCAATATTTCTCACTCCGCTCGACTGCTCTAATGAAAAAAAAGGAAACGTTCGGAAAGAGGTTTCATTGCCAGCCTTTCCGAATTATACTCTGCGTGTACTTCGTTCTTAACATTTCCACCCAGCAAAGTTTTTTCCCAAAAATCTAGAAATAAGACTTCTAAATGTTGAATATTCTATTTGTCCAACTATCATTTGTAGTTACCCTATCTCCTTTTTTCATAAAATTTCTTTTTTGTACAGTACATTCCCGCTAACTGCGATCTCCGTATGTTCCACTTCTCCGTTTCACGTATTTGAACTCACGCATTATTGTGTCTCCTACTTAGGTGACTGCGAGGTTCGAGGGTGCGAGATCCAACGTAGAGTAGAGTATAAGGGGGCTACTCTATACTTGCCGAATTCTTGGAATTAAACTGTTTGTAGGAATCATCTTTGCTGGATTCAACAGGAATCCATAGGATTACTGCAATTTAAAATTCTTTGGAGATGAAAATAAATTATTATAATGAGAATATATTTGTTTAAGGGTGTTGGTTAAATCCGAGTTGGATTTGTTTTGTAGGTACGGCACTGACTCAATATATAATATTTCACAAGTATGTGAGAACGAAAGAAAGGAAACTTTTCAAATATCCGTGGTTTTGCGAGATCCTCGGATCAATAAAAAAAAATGTCGAAAGGGAGCAATCTGCAGATAGCAGAAGACAACATTTGAACGGCGAGGTGGGTTCGCAAATTTATTTGTTTACTCAAATTTCTGACATCACATAAGCATTTTCAGGCGTCATCCTATATTCGAAGACACACAACTTGATTATCGTGAACCTCATTTTTGCTAAATACGTCGCGAAATGGAGAAAAGTGGATACAAATTTGAGATGTCCTGTGTATGTGAATACCATAAGACAGTTGTAAGCAGCAAGGCAAATACGGCATGCAGACCACCTGTAAAAAATTCGTGCTCCGGTGCTCTGAAGTCCGAGACACACATTTCCACTCCTTATCGACCGCGAGTCCAGGCTTCGAGTCTCAGCGGCAGTTTTCAATTGAGAAATAAAAATAAAAAATGTGAATAAAATTGACTACAAAATATTGAAATAGTTTTTGCAGACAGCATCTGCAAATGCACCAATTTTATAGATAAACCAACTTATGATTGTATGTAAATTTGTAAATTTATTAATTCACCCAGTTTGAAATTATAACTTGGAAATTATAATTTGAAAATTTTCAAATTATATTTTTGAAATTATGAATTATAAATTATAAATTTATCAAGTTACCCAGCAATAAATTTCAAAAACACCAAATTATAATTCTGAAATTTTCAAATTAGGCCTCCTGCAAATTTATTTATAAATTCCAAGTTTATCAAGTCGCCCTACAAATTTTTTAATTTATAAAGAAAAGTGAACACTTGCCAGTTTTGTTATGTTGGAATTATGAATGTGGAAAATTTTGTAATATAAAAAAAAAACAGTTGGGCGACTTAATAAATTTGGAATTTATAAATAAATTTGCAGAGGGCCTCATTTGGAAATTTCAGAATTCGAAATTGATGGTTTTGAAATTTATTGCTGGTAACTTGATAAATTTTTGTATTTATAAAGGAAAGTGGACACTTGCCAGTTTTGTAATGTTGGAATTATCAATGTGGAACATTTTTTAATATCAAAAAGAACAGTTGGGTGACTTGATAAACTTGGAATTTATAAATAAATTTGCAGAGTGCCTCATTTAGAAATTTCAGAATTCGAAATGGATCGTTTTGAAATTTATTGCTGGGTGACTTGATACATTTTTTAATTTATAAAGAAAAGTGGACACTTGCCAGTTTTATAATGTTGGAATGATCAATGTGGAAAATTTTGTAATATCGTAATTTCCAGTTGGGCGACTTAATAAACTTGGAATTTATAATTAAATTTGCAGAGGGCCTCATTTGGAAATTTCAGAATTTGAACTTAATGGTTTTTGGATTTATTGCTGGATGACTTGATAATTTTATAATTTGAAAATTTTCAAATTATAATTTCAAACTGGATAAATTTACAAATTTACATACAATCATAAATTGGTTCATCCATAAAACTGGTGCATTTGCAGATGCTGTCTGCAAAAACTATTTCAATATTTTGTTGTCAATTTTATTCACATTTCTAATTTTTATTTCTCAATTCAAAGCTGCCGCTGAGACTCGAAGCCTGAACTAGCGGTAGATAAGGAAGGGCGACCCGATTTCGCGAGTAGCAATGTGTGTTTCGGACTTCAGAGCATCGGAGCACGATTTTTACAGATGGTCTGCATGCCGTGTTTGCTTTGCTGCTTACAGCTACAGTCTTATGGTCTTCACATACACAGGACATCTCAAATTTGTACCCACTTTTCTACATTTCGCGACGTATTTAGCAAAAATGAGGTTCACTATCATCAAGTTGTGGGTTTCCGGATATAGGATGACGCCTGAAAATGTTTCTGTGATGTCAGAATTGTGAGTAAAAAAATGAATTTGCGAACCGTTCTCGCCGTTCAAATGCTGTCTTCTGCTATATGCAGATTGCTCCCTTTCTACAGATGTATGATTTCAGTAAAAATAATAATTGCCTCAGAAAAAGGCTTCATTCCTCTACATTTTATTGATCCGAGGATCTCGCAAAACCACAGATCCCTAGCGCACCGAATGAACGGAACGGATACTCTACAGCGGATCCTTATAGAATCCAAATTTTAACAAGTTAAATGTTCATCTTCCTTTTTTAATGAGTTTTTCTTGCATGATACGGAGAGGATACGATGTGGATACTATAAGGATACGCTTTAGCGTATCCGTTCCGTTCATTCGGTCCGCTAGGGGTATTTGACAAGTTTTCTTTCTGTCGTTCTCAAATACTTGAGAAAAATTATATATTGAGTCAGTGCCGTACCTATTAAAAAAACATTCCAAGTCGGATTTAACCAACACCCTTAATTCGATTCGCAAAGAAATTGAAAACATTCAGAAGGACTAAAGTGCACTGAAAAACATGGTCAGTTTTGACAAGAAGCTCTTTATTAGTAGAGATGGTATTAGCTGTGACAACCACTTCGATGGTAAAAGTAACTAATCAGTTTAGTGCGGCAACAAGTCGCCGTTAGTAATCTTACATAGGTTATATTAGTAACGTTAGTAATGCTAGCCACAACAAATAAAGTATTCACATTTACCACCAATTTATTTTCCAAGAAATAAAAGTAGTAAGAGTTATAAGGTTTCCTCCTTGGCGAAATTGGCAGAACTGAAACCTGAGCAGTGCTGCCAACATTCGCACCGAAATATCGCGTCATGTTCTCGATCGTCGCCATTTTCATCTTAACCTTTTTGTTTATTGTGCAGTAGTGAATACCATGAAGACTATCGAATCGATCTAAATTTTCTAATAGACTTACTGCACTTTTAAACATTCAAATTATAGTAGTTTTTCATTAACATTCAAATGGGCATGTGGGTGTATTTTGACATGACGTCTTATCAGGACCTGGTTTCTATAGGAAGTCTTGAGGACGCTCTTGTGTTCATTTATTAGAAATTATAGTGAAATCTACCATAATTTCAATATTAAGAAGTACTAACTTCGCAATAGCCTACGGGCCATTAGTTTTAATAGTAACATTTTCTAATTTTATTAGTGAGGACTACTAATTTAAATAGAGAAACTCACTAATTTTAATAGTAAGGACTACTATTTTAAATAGTAAAACTTACAAATTTTAATAGTGAGGATTACTACATTAAGCAGTGAGATCAACTAGCTTATTTGTAAGACTAACTAATTTAATAGTAAGACTTACTCATTAAAGTGGTAATGCTTACTACCTGAAAATAGTATATACCATCGAAAGTTGTCGCGACAACAAGTAAAGTATTAAAGACGACTACTACCAATCTTGCAAATAAAAGTAGTAGACCCAACCAATTAGGTAGCAACGGCATATACTACAAACTAAAGTAGTTGGCCCTACTACTTTATTAGTTGGCCCAACCAACTATTTTTTTTAGTGTGATGATACATTCGGAAAGAAATCGGAAACATTCGGAATGTGTTACTCTCTAAATATGAATCAGTGAAAAATTCACTGATTGAGATAGTAGTTGGAGATTTCACTTATTAATCAGTGATTCCGGACTTTCCGCTAATCAATTCAGTAACACCAGAGTAAATCATGCGAGACATAACTAGAAATAAATAAATTTGTAAATTTTCGGACTATAAGTGTGAGGAGGTGCTGAGGTTTTTTTGTAATTTAGAAGCATAAAATCTTTTCACATTTTTTAATATTTGATCACATTTATGGGTTTTAAGTTTTTACTATGATTATTTCATTGAATCTACTAAAATCTTATTTTAATATGACTGCTAAATTGACTGGATGTCAGTGACCGTATTCTAGTTATTTGAATCAGTAAAATTTCACTTATAATTAGTGACTTTTGATTGATTCAGATTTAGAGAGTAACTAGCGAAAAATTTCGGAAATTATCGGAAAGAAGTTGCAAAGTTGGACATTTGGAAAGACTCAGAATCACTGGTATTTCGGAAATGTTTCCGAAGTAGTATTTCTGAACCTTTCCGCTTGTTCCGCTAGGGTGAAGTATCACCCTATGTGTTTGGTGAGCAGAGGTGGGATGAGCGACGTCTAGGAATTCGTTAATGTTTGCCACGAATGAAAACTTGGTACCAGGATCGTGCACATGCGCAGAGCTGTTTTCGCAGTCACATGTTATACCCACTCCCCTATGTTATATTTTGTCATCTCGATGCATACGTAGATTATGTTCGTTTGTGTTTTTATTTTGTTGGGTGTATATCACGTTCCTCAACTAAAAACGAGAAAAAAAAATGGCATCAAAAATAAGAAAAGGATCTAGAAAGTGTAAATACTACAATAACATTATTATAATCATTTATGGATGATGTAAGTAAGGGATAAAGTTAATTTCAGTGAAGAAAATATTGTAGGTTATTATGTGCAAAATTTTTATATTTTATGAGCATTAAATAATTGCATGTGATTATTATTTTATAATAATGAAAACGTAAAAAATAATATACATTTTTGAACGTCTGTTTATACACCTGTTGATTCAAATTGAAAACGTATTATTTCTGTGAATATTGTCTACAGGCTTGAAACGAGAAAGTGGAAGTAAATTCACGGATGAATTTAGTTTTATAAAACTGCAAGAATCATTTGATGGCAGTCTTTTGCCTGTTGTCATCGTTGACATGGCAACCGCCAGTGCACATGTGCGCCATCCTGGTACCAAGTTTTCAGTCGTGGCAAGCATTGAGGAATTCTTGGACGTTGTTCGTCCCACTCCCCACTTACAGGGATACCACTCCTTACTATTCCTTCGTGGGGTCCACAGACAGTGTGGCAATCTCGTATGCTGCTCGGTGATTGGCTCCGCCATTTTATGTTTTCTTATACATATACTATAGATATCTTATAGTTAAAAGTTTGTCATAAGGACAACCGCAGGATTTCGCTGGGAGCAGG
>CAKNWT010254231.1:0-20302 GCA_932066315.1 Andricus coriarius | reverse complement strand
CAATTGTTATCTAACATTTTAAAACCGATTTCGTGAAAAAAATTTGTAAAAAATATTTGTGAATTTAAAGATAATTTAAAAAACATTAAAGTACCAACAACAGATTATTTAGTTTCTCTGGACGTTGTTGCCACGTTTGATAATATTCCGTTAGAAATGGATTTGGATTGTATAGAGCCAAAATTAAATTTAAATCGTAATTTAAGTAAAATATCAAAAAACGAGATTTTAATCGCAACTAGAACTTTTTTGATTAATACAGTGTTTTGATTTAACAATAAATTCTATAAACAAGTGTCAAGTTGTCCGATGGGGTCTCCATTGTTTCCCATTATTTCAAACTTGGCGTTAGAAGATATAGAAAGGAGAGCATTAGAAAAATTAAAATGTACACCAATCTTATATAAACGTTATGTGGATGATGTATTCTTGATTATGGCCACCAATAAAATTGTAGAAGTAGTAAAGACTTTTAACAGTATTGATGAATGTATCCAATTCACTTACGAAATTGAAAATGATAATTCTATAAATTATTTAGATTTGTTGATTATTAATACGCCTGAAGGTGATTTGATAACTAATTGGTACAAAAAGCCGTCATGATCTGGGCGGTATTTAAATTATGATTCTCACAATTTGTTCAGTCAGAAAATTGGTTTAATTAAAGTTTTAGTACATAGATGTATAAAATTAAGTGATGTAAAATTTAGAAAAGAAAATTTAGATAATTTGTAAGTCACTTTATTGCAAAATTATTATCCACTTCCGTTTATATGAAGTGTTATAAAAGAATATAGTCGGTTTTCATCAAATTTCCACGTTTTGAGACCCCCTGAGTCAGAAAAAAGGATTTTTACGAAGGTGTCTGTCTTTCTGTATGTCTGTCTGTCTGTCTGTAGACTGTAGTCTGTAGTATCGTGTAGGTACGATAACTTTCGAAAGAATGATCAGATTGGATTGTGCTTTAGCACACTTTTTGAAGGCCTAAAAAGAAAGAACGCGTTCGTTAACCAGCCACTTTGGATGAAAATTCAAAAACTGAGCACATTTTGAAAATGTTTGAGACCACTTTTTTTAAAGATTTGAAAATTCTATGTACGGTTATTATTAGTACTCAAAAATACAAACAATTTATCTTTACCACATTTTTCGATAAAAAGAAAATTATCAGAGATATAGCATTTTCAAAATCCAAATAATCGAACGAAAATTAACATTTTAAGCCGAACAACGCACGATTTGAAAAAATGTCTAGAAAAGAAAAACCTTTCTTTTTGAGAGCTCTACAAGATTATGATGACAACTTTTTGAATTTTTTCGAAACATCGAAAATTCAAATTTTGATCGCACAATAAATAATTAAAAAATAAAAATTCCATTTTGTGGTCAAACTATGCAAGATACAAGAAAATATGAGAAAAAAAAATTATTTATCCAAAAAAGATCTGCATATTTTTTATTAATCGCTTTTTTATAGGACGTGTAGTTTTCGTTTTATTCCTAAAAAACATCATTGAAAATAAAAATAAAAAAAATTTGGACAAACGACACAAGCTTTGAGGAAAAATGAATAGACAGAAAATGCTCTCCAAAAAAACAGCTACAAATTTTTCATCAACAATTTTTCGATAGGATGCTTAATTTTTGTTTTTATCGCAAAAAAAGAATTAAAAATAAAAAAATTTAATGTTTTGGAAAACGACACAAGAAAAGGAAAAAAATAATAGGCAAACTTGTTCACTCAAGGAGGATGTACAAATTTGTTATTTATTTATTTATTGAATATAAACGGGCAAGCCCTTTGTACAATGATCAATTAATCGTATACTATTTTATTTATATTTATTTATATTTATATTCATATATCATATTTAGATTTTATTTAGATTTTATTTTATATATATTAATCGTAAATTTACTTTTTGGAAAAACGACACAAGCTACAATAACTTTCTATTTAACAAAACTTTTCGCCTTAATTATTTCTAAAAATTTGCTCAGAACTATTTTACATCAGCAGGCGTATTTTCAGTTTAATTCCGAAAAAATAAGGTTGAGAATAAACAAATTAAATTTATGGAGAAATGACACAAGTTGCAACAAAATGTATAATTACAAACTTTTCTTCTATAGGATGCACACTGTTTTATAAATATAAAAAAAAGACAATGCAATTACGTATGTTTCAAAACCGATGCATATTATGAATTGTGATAATATAAATTTATTGAAATGATAGATTTTTCAGTGTAGCTGAGAATAAAAATTAGTGCAAAATAAGGAGCAAATATTGAAGTAATCATGAAAAATAAAATTTGTACATTATTTTGCAAAATCTGAATAAACAGTACCAGCTTGAGATACAGAAATAATTATGATATACATTCGATTTAATAATGTTGAACATAATGTAGAAAAGTTCAGATTTTGGACAAAATCGAGTGCGAAGCACGAGATTCTTGATGAGAATGTGTTCGCTAAAGTCAAAGGAGCTTTAACAAAAGAGAATTTACAATCACCAAATTACAGTTGTCGATGTTTAAATGGTCTGGGCACAAATATGGAGGAAATACGAGGACCGAGCGCGTAGCGCGAGGTAAATACATCATCGACCGCGAAGCGCGATATAAATATGTTATCGAGCGCGAAGCGCGAGACCCAACAGTCGCGCGCCCTAGGTGCGCTTAAACCTGCGAGCAAAGCGAGCCGCGTGCATAGCGCGCGATGAGAATGTGCCGCGCAGCGGGCAGATTTTTTAAAATTTTATTTTCAAGATTAAAACCAAATCTATGCATGCAATCAAAAAGTGATTGCTAATAAATTTTTAGATCTTTTTTTAATGCAAAGATTTAATCTTTCTATTTTTAATGCTATTTTTTACGAATCAAACAAAAAATAAGCATCCTCTCAAAAATTGTTCAATAACAATTTTATATATTTTTTTTTTTCAGTACTATTATTATCCGTCCGTAGAATTTTTAAATAAGAAATAAAAGTGTTCTCAAATATTTTTAGAATGTGCTCACATTTCCAATTTTCATCCAAAATCGCTGGCTAACGTACTTGGCCATCATTTTAGGACACTTAAAGAGTATATTAAAGTCAGACTAACATACAGAGAGACTAATAGACAAACAGACCGACATTTTGTAGAAACATTTTTTTTCGGTTTAGGAGGGTCTCAAAACGTGTACATTTGGCAAAAACGAGGACGAAGGGGGGTCAAATTTTACATAAATCTAATACCTTCTCTTATGAGAATGTAAAAATTATTAAAGGTATTTGTTTTACAAGATTGTAAAACGTAGAGATTGTAAGGATTGATTTTATCAGATATTCTTGAAGTAATTTTCACAAAGAAAATATACAAAATAAGCACACAATTGATAGCGGATATACTATTTAAACAATGGTTAGATAAATCATTCTTTTTTTAAGAAAACTTTTGAAAAAAGTGTATTTGTAATGAACTACAGATGCATATCAGCACCCAACTTTGCTCAAATATGGTTACAGGACTTGCAAGAAACAAGCTCCCTAGGAGCATTCGGCATGACATGGTTGTGGCCAACACCGCAAGAGCGACAAGCTTGAACTGATCTCGTATCGAAACCTTTGTCACGTTTTTTTGCGAAATTTGCGAGCAATTTTTCCATAAACGTTCTTGTTTTGGAAAATTGACTCCATCTCCAAATTCGAGCATTCGGCATGACAGGGTTGTGGCCAACACCGCAAGAGCGACAAGCTTGAACTTATCTCGTATCGAAACCTTTGTCACGTTTCTTTGCGAAATTTGCGAGCAATTTCTATAAACGTTGACTCACGGCAAAACTCAAAAAGATGTTTAGTTTTCAAAATTGGAGTGTTAACTTCACACTGCGGAACAGCTCCTCGAGAAGAAGATGCACGGCATCTTCAACAGAAATCTGGAGGATCTGCCCATGTCGTATGAGCTAACGTTTGCTTTTCTTAAATCAGCCGGATTGAAGTCGGATTGAAGGCACAATGCGGCACTAACAGTAATTTATTACCATATATGTCACTCTTACGGCATCAGCCCAAATACCGCTCCGTTAAACGCTCCTGGGGAAATAGAGTCAATTGTCGAGTATGATAAGTGTCGGATCTACTGGCCTGACATCGTGCCTGACATCGTTGTCCAAGCATTCGAAAAACGAACTATATTCGGGATCGAATTCTCAGTTCCGGCCGACTACAACATCATTTCCAAGGAGAAGGAAAATGAGGAGATGTATCAATACCTTAAAAGGAAGCGGCAATGACTGTAACCAAAATATTCGGTTAAAGTAATTGTCCTTTGGATCGGTGCTTTCAGAGGTGCGAAACTATCACTGGTTTGTAACCTTAAAGCCATGCCCGCGTGTCAAAAATATACCAAGGCATTTGCGAGATGGATGCAGAAAGCTGTCATCCTTATGTCACTTACTGTCCTCAAGATACACGAGCATTTCGCTCGCCTGTCGCCATAATTTCGTCATGCCCTGTGACCAACCATCGCACGGCCGTGAAAAGTGGCCAGAGGTGGGATTTACCGCGGTACTGCTGCGAGCCGGTGTCATTTTTAGATGACATTTGCTCTCAGTGAGACCCTGCGGTGGTTATTTAACCGTTTTTTTTTAAATTATATATGTCCCTCAGTTACCCCACGTGTTTTAGTACACTTTGATACTCCACATCGCTGTCGGCGTACACCAATCCAACCGAGTATGATCATCGATTCAGCATAAACTAGGGCCTTTAACCCCCCCCCACTTACCCCCCTTCACGGTAGTCATTTTGACTACCGTGGGGTAACTAATTATATATAGACACCGAACGCGTCCTCCGGTTGCGGATAGAGGGTCCCCGTACCAAGGGTTTCTTCTAAATATGGTTACAATAATTATCAAGCAGTCGGGGACAATTGTCCAGGGATGGTCACGAAGGAATAACCCCTAAACGAAAGCGTGTCAACCGTGCCGAAAGCTGAATGTCACCTGGGTGAGGTGTCTCAAGCGGTGACTCTGGGATGACGGGCGGCCTCTCAGAGTATGCAGCTTTATCCTTGCACGCGGAGCTCTACAAGGATTGTGGAAGCCTCTTATCTATCTGCTCGTGGGAACAGCAATGATATCACGAAACAGAGTTGTAGTAAGTACGGTTCAAAACAATCGAAAGCGCAGGGCTCCCGACAAAGAGTGGGATAAGAATGCGGACCATCCTACAGTTGGGGGAGCCAATATAGACGGAGTCAATACGATTAACTGGAAGAATCTCATTACTTCAAAGTGGACGGATCCACTCAGGGACGACCTGCTGAAGTGCTATGATACCAGTATGACCCCCGAACGGAAAGGTTACATGGCACGACTACATAATCTGTGGTGCGAGAAACAAACAGAGCTCTCGAATTTTTCGCATAAACGTCTGCGAAACCGTGCCGAGAAACTCCGGAGAAAGGGTTACATAAGCGGAGCGCCTACTGAATCGCAGCCAGAACAAGCCGGCAACAGAGAAAGAGAGGCGACACTGAGACAAACCGCGAGCAGGCATCCAACAGAGGAAGAGCTATGCTTCAGCACCCGGAGAAACATCAACATTCAGATTTTTCTCAAGCCCAAAGAACTGGCTGAACTGGATGTCGAGTATCGTGATCATTTTTTTAAAGAACCCGACCTCTGGATGATCAACTGTAGTGTGTGTAATGCAACGAGAGCTTTGGCAGATGTAAACCATTAAAAAATCCAACGGTTGATCATAAGACCAAAAGACGAATGCATCAGCTCAGCACAAAGGAAGGCTGGGCAAGGCAGTACGCGTGCCGCATTCAGTGTGTGATTGATCACATATCATCTGGCAGGACCTTCACTGCCAAGGTTCGACAGTTCGCGCGCGAACTGCGGAACTGTCATCACACACTCAACATGTCAAAGCTACTGACCATCAGGCAGCATATTGTTGACAGAATACGAATACTATTTAACGCTAGGAGAAGCCTAGAGCAGAGAGAGAGTTGGTTCAGAAAAAATGAACAGTTTTTGTCTGGCCCATCTCGACTCGATCAAGGTCCTCCAGTTACTGTCGTCCACCCGCCCACGACAGCGGAGGTTGGGACATTTTTGAGAGATGTCTACGAAGTCCAGCATCCACTGAAAGAACACTCGAAGAAGCGTATTAAGAGGCATGAAGAACTATTCCGCTCCGGGACCAGATGGTATCAAGACCTTCTGGTGGAAGAAGTTTCCTTCAACCCGCCAGAATCTGGCTCGCATTTGCACCTCATATCTCAAGTCGGAAGAGCCTATTCCGAAGTGGTTGGTGAAAAGGCGCACAGTGCTACTGCTGAAGAATGACAACTTAGCTGACCCTAAGAATTACAGGCCAATAACCTGTCTGAACACACCTCCCATAGACTTGTCATCTGTCTGTTAGAAAGCTTAAGGGTTCATCCATATATCGTGAGATGCATAGAGAGTTTAATGCCGCTTTGGAAAACCAGATTTACCATCTCATCTGGAAAACATCGCGTGATCACTAACTGTGTCACCTTTCAGAGATGCGTGTTTCAAGGCGACACCATGAGCCCTCTCCTCTTTTGCCTTACATTATTGCCACTATCACTCGCACTTCGCCATTCCAAAAGGTACCTCTGGAGCAAACCCGGAAATCGAAAGCATGAGGTTACTCAAGCATTTTACATGGATGATCTTGAGGTCTATGCTAAAAATCAAGAGGAACTACATCTAGCTCTGAACATTGTCAAAGAGTACACTCAAGAAATTGGAATGGAGTTCAGGTTAGAAAAATGCGCCAAGGTTTATTTGAAAAAAGGAAAACTTAATGGAATCCCGGAAGACCCTGAGCTCGTCAACAAAAGCGCTATACTACACCTTGGCGCTGGAGAGACCTATATATACGTGGGCGTGCCACAGAGCCGCCTTGAGGATGTGAAATCTATAAAGGATACACTCCGATGCAGAAACAATCGTCTCATCCGACGGATTTGGTCTTCCGAACTGTCGGCGATGAACAAAGTATCTGCGACGAACATGCTTGACGACCGGGTAGTACTCTGTTCATTTGGAGTAGATCCGTGGACGACGGACGAGCTCAGATCCCTCGATATCGAGTCCCGAAAGGTTATGCACATGCAAAAAGCATGCACCTTAAATCTTCTGTTCCGCGATTTTACATCTCACGCCGTCAAGGTGGTTGCGAAATACTAAGTCTTGAATGTCTTCACAACAAAATTATTCTTGGTACTGCACATATAGTCGCAAATGGACAAGACCCTCTTCTTAAAATGGTCAGGAAACATGAAGAAGTGGGCAAAGGGGCATTTTTCTAGAAAGCAGCGACGGAGGATGCTGAAACACTCGGCCTTCACTTTAATATCAGGGATGAGTAAAGTGCATCAAATGTTATCCATCTCGAGTACTTACTCCTGAAGGCCCAAGTTAAGAAAGTACAGGAGAAAAACTTCCGCGAAGAGCTCCTCGAGAAGAAGATGCACGGCATCTTCAACAGAAATGTGGAGGATCTGCCGATGTCATATGAGCTAACGTTTGCTTTTCTTAAATCACCCGGATTGAAGTCGGATTGAAGGCACAATGCGGCACTAACAGTACTTTATTACTATATCTGCCACTCTTACGGCATCAGCCCAAATACTGCTCCGTTAAACGCTCCTGGGGAAATAGAGTCAATTGTCGAGTATGATAAGTGTCGGATCTGCTGGAACTTCATACTCTCGACAATTGTTTCTGTTGCGCACTCGAAGCGTGACATAGTCCTTTTTGACTTCGAGAAACGAACCATGTACGTTATCGAATTTGCGACACCAGCTGACAAAAACATGATAGCCAAGGAGAATGAAAAGAAAGAGAGATATAAAGACCGTATAAGGGAGTTGCGACGGCTATGCCCGGAATATTCTATTGAGCTAATCGTCTTGATTATCGGCGCTCTTGGAGGTGCCAAGCTGAAATGGAGGTTGCAGCTGAAATTTTACCCCGATTTCGCTGGGAGCGGGTGCAATTTTTCAGATTTGTACCTGCTCCCAGCGAAATCCTGCGGTTGTCCTTGTGACAAACTTTTAACTATGTAGTTAAAAGTTAAAAATTTCACCTGCTCCCAGCGAAATCGCGGTAACATTTTGGCTGTATCTACGTCTCACGACCGTGAGATAGGTGGTTGCCGTCTACGACGAATTCAATACGATGATCTGGCAAAAGTCTCGTGCACCCTAAAGACACGCAGCGATCCAAGGAAGATCACCTTCTGCATTTTCCTCGCAAGTGTCTCAGAATTTTCTTGACAAGCAGGGATGCTTTTCAGGCTATAGCCCAGTAAAACCTTGGCACCTCCAAGAGCGCCGATGATCAAGACCACTAGCTTAACAGAATATTCCGGGTATAGCCGTCGCAACTCCCTTATAAGGTATTTATACCTCTCTTTGTTTTCATTCTCCTTGGCTACGATGTTTTTGTCAGCTGGTGCCCAAAATTCGATAACGAACATGGCTCGTTTCTCGAAGCCAAGAAGAAATATGTCAGGCCTCGAGTGCGCAATAGAAACAATTGTCGAGATAATGAAGTTCCAGTATATCCGAAACTTTTCATTCTCGACAATTGACTCTAGTTCCCTATAAAGGTTTAGCGGAGCGGTATTTTGGCTGATGCCTTGAGAATGACAGAGATGGTAATAAAGCACTCATATTGCCACAATGTTCCTTTGTATGTAGGTCGTTCCGCATGTGTTGGACAACCAGATTGTATGTGATGGCGGTATGCTAGAGTGGAAATGATACCGTCTTGACATGCCAAAAAGAAAACCCTCCTTCACATGTCTGTGGAAGATGCAGTGCATCTCTTTCTCGAGAAGCTGTTCGCGGAAGTTTTTTTCCTTGGCTTTCCTAATCCGAGCCTTCAGAAGTGAGTACTCGAGATGGATAAGACTCCATGCGTTTTGCTCATTCCTAATATTGAAATCACGGCCGAGTGTTTCAGTAACCTCCTCCGCTGCTTTGTACAGAAACGCCCATTTGCCCACTTCTGCGTGTTTCCTGATCATTTTAAGAGAAGAATGCTATTGTGAAATGCTATTGTGAAGACATTCAAGATTTCGTATTCCGCAACTACTTTGAGGGCGTGAGATGTAAAGTCGCTGAACAGAAGGTTCAAGGTGCATGCTTTTGTTCATGTGCATAAACTTTCGGGACCCGGTATCGAGGGAGCTGAGCTCGTTCTTCGTCCATGGAACCATTCCAAATGAATAGAGTACTACCGGGACGGCAAGAATGTTCGTCGATGATATTTTATTCCTCGCCGACAGTTCGGAAGACCAAATCTGTTGGACGAGACGTTTGTACATGCATCGGAGAGTATCCTTTATCGATGTGAAATTCTGAATGCGGCTCTGTGGCACACTCAGGTATGCATAGGTCTCTTCGGCGCCAAGATATCGTATAGTGCTTCTCTCGACGAACTCAGGGTCTTCCGGGATACCATTAAGTTTTCCTTTCTTCAAATAAACATTGGCGGATTTTTCTAACGCGAACTCGATTCCAATCTCTTGAGTGTATTCTTTGACAATGCCTAGAGCTAGATGTAGTTTCTCTTGATTTTTAGCATAGATTTAGGATCATCCATGTAAAATGCATGGGTGACCTTATGCTTTCGATTTCCAGGTTTGCCGCAGAGGTACCCTTCGGAACGGCGAAGTGGGAGAGATAGTGGCAATAATATGAGGCAAAAGAGGAGACGGTACATGGTGTCCCTATGAAACACACCTTTCTGAAAGGTGACACTGTTTAGTGATCACACGATGTTTTCCAGATGAGATAGTAAATCTGGTTTTCCCAAGCGGCATTAATCTTGCTATGCACCTCACGATGTGTGGATGAACCTTTAAGCTTTCCAACAGACATGTGATAAGTCTATGCGAGGTTGAATCAAAAGCTTTCAGGTAATCAATAGAGGCCATCAATAGGTAACGCTGATAGAATGCTGCGTCTTTACAGACACATCTATCGATAAGCATGTTCTCCCTACGTCTTGCTACGCCTTTCTTTGAGCCACGTTGTACATAGATCTCTCACCACACAGGTCCAATTGCCCGAAAAATTTAATCATGTAGGATAGCTGCGAAAATCTTATTCAGTGTATTCAGACAGGTTATTGGCTTGTAATTCTTAGGGTCAGCTAAGTTGCCAGTCTTCGGCAGTAGCACTGTGCGCCTTTTCACCAACCACTCCGGAAGAGGCTCTTCCGTCTTTAGATATGAGGTGAAAATGCGAGCCAAATGCTGGTGGGTTGAAGGAAACTTCTTTCACTAGAAGGAATTGATACCATCTTGTCCCGGAGCGGAATAGTTCTTCATGCCTCTTAATACGCTTTTCACCTCGTCGGTAGTGATAGGTGGGCATTAGGGTGAGTCGAAGATAAATACTTTTGGAATTCTAAATCGCTACAACGCGAAAAAGCAGCGTGTTGGGTTCCTAAAAAAGTATAATTAATTTGGAATCGATCCACATGCAGCTTGGTTACCCGCGCTCGAAAAAAGTTTTCAAAAATTTCTTGTTTGCCGAGCTTTTAAATTTTATTGAGTTTCAATTTTTTTTAGATACCTGGAGGTATGAGGGCACTGCCCAGCTCCTTGAAGCCATTTATATTCATCCAGTGTTCTTCCAGTGAATGCCGGACTTCGTAGACTTCTTTCCAAAGTGCCTCGACCTCCTCTGGTGTGGGCGGGTGGACGACAGTAACTGGAGGGTCTTGGAAGAGTCGAGATGGGTCAGACAAAAACTGTTGATTTTCTCTGACCCACCCCTTTCTCCGCTCTAGACCTCTCGTAGCGTTAGATAGTGCTCGTATTCTGTCAACTCCCTGATGGTCAATCACACACTGAATTGGGGACGCGTGCTGCCTCGCCCAGTCTATCTTTGTGCTGAGTTGATGCAATCGTCTTTTGCAAATCTGTGAAAGCTCTCTCTGCATTATACACACTGCAATTGATAGCCCAGAGGTCGGGTTCTTCGGAAAAATCTCCAAGAAACTTGTCATCCAGTTCAGCCAGATCTTTGGGCTTAAGAGAAACATGAGTGTTGATGTTTCTCCGTGTCCTGATGCATCGCTCTTCCTCTATTGGATGCTTGCTCGCGGTTGTTATCAGTGTCGTCTCTCTTTCTCTGTTTCCGGCTTGTTCTGCCTGTGGTTAAGTAGGTGCTCAGCTCAAGTTCCTCGGTACGGTTTCGTACACGTTTATGCGAGAAATGCGAGAGCTCTGTATGTTTCTCGCACCACAGAGTATGCAGTCGCGCCATGTAACCTTTTCCTTCAGGAGACACACTGGTATCATAGCTCTCCAGCAGGTCGTCACTGATTCTATCCGTCCACTTAAAAGTAATGACATCCTGCCGTTCAATCGCATTGACCCCGTCTTGATCGGTTCCCCCAATTCTAGGATAGTCGGCATTGTAGTCCGACCCACTTTCGGGAGCCCTGCGCGTTTGAATGTTTTGAACTGAGCTTACTACAACTATGTTTGTTGTTATCATTGTGTATATATATAATTAAAAAATAAGGTTAAACAACCACCGCAGGGTCTCACTAAGAGCAACTTCCATATAAAAAAATGACACCGGCTCCCAGTAGGACCGCGGTAAATCACATTCATGGCCACGTCTCACAAATGTGAGATGGGTGGTCACAGGACACGATGAAATCAAAACGACAGGCCGGCGAAACCCCCGTGAGTTTTGAGGACACGTAGCGACCCAAGGATGACAGCTTTCTGCATTCATTTCGCAAGTGCCTTAGCATATTTTTGGCAGGCTGGTATGGCTTTAAGGTTACGAACCAGTGATAGTTTCGCACCTCCAAGAGCACCTATCACAAGAACAATTACTTGTACCGAGTATTTTGGGTACAGCTTTTGCAGCTCCCTTTTAAGGTCTTGATACCTCCCCTCCTTTTCTTTCTCCTTGGCAGTGATGTTGTATTCAGATGATACCGAGAATTCGATTACGAATATAGTTCGTTTCTCGAAGTCTTGGAGAACAATGTCAGGCCTCGAGTGTGCAACGGAGACTCCTGTCCGAAAATCGTAGTTCCAGAAAATTTGGCACTTCTCGTTTTGGACAATTGACTCTATCTCACTCGGAGCGTTCGGCAGGGCACTCTTAGGGCCGCATTATGTCTGTAGATGTACGTCGTTCCAGCGTGGGTGGGACACCCCGATAGTATGTGTTACAGATACTCAGGGTCTGCATGACACGCTCTGCACCTATCGCTGGGAACTTCTTGACATAAAATGCGGTCACGGTATGCTAATGTAGAAATGACACCGTCCTGGCATGCGAAAATGAATCCCTCTGTACCTGAATTAAGGCCTGATGATCTGAGGAAAGCAAAAGTTTGCACCTTCGACCAGGACAAGTTGCCTTTTTTCCGTAGGAGTATAGTGCGTTCTAACACCAGCCACTGCGGAATGGGCGTCTCTGAATTTAAAAATGAGGTGAATATCCGGGCCAAATGTTGGTGTGTAGAAGTAAACTTCAGCCACCAGAAGTTCTTGATACAATCTGGTCCAGCACCGGAAAAGTTCTTCGTTCCTCTAAGTGCTTTTTTCACCTCTTCGGCAGTGATTGATGGACATTCCTCCTCAGATTGTATGAAGTTGTCGCAAAATTCCTTGAAGCGGATGATATTGTCAGTATTTCCTTTCAACTCTAGTGTTTTCGGGATCTTGTATACCTCTCTCCAAAAAGTCTCTACTTCGTTGGGCTTGGGTGGATCTTTGACGGAAACAGAGTGATCATTGAACAGGCGAGATGGGTCAGCTAAAAACTGTTGATTCTCCCTGATCCATCTCTCCCTCTTCTGTATTCTCCTCCTTGCGTCAGATAACAGCCTATTTTGTCAACAATATGCTGCTTGATTGTCAGCAGCTTTGACTTGTGTAGTGTGTGATTCAAGATCCTCAGTTCTTGGGCGAACTTTCGAACCTTTTCCGTGAACGGTCTACCAGATGTTATGTAGTCAATCACACACTGAACACGGGACGCATTCTATCTTGCTAATCCAATGTTCTTGTTCAGTTGATGAAAGCGTCTTTTATTCTTTGGATCCATCGTAGGTTTGAGCCTTCGATTTGAATCAGCTAAAGCTCTCGCAGCACCATAAACTGAGCAATCGATGGTCCATAGGTCGGATTCTTGACAGATTTCTCCAAGAAGGGAGGCATCCGTTTCAGCCAGATCTTGGGGCTTAAGAGAAATTTGCATGTTAATGTTCCTTCTTGTCCTGAAATCGTGATCATCTCTCAGCAGGTGCCTGTTTTCCACGGTTGGTCTTAATGTCGCTTCCTCATCTTCGGCTGCAGCTTGATCAAGCAGCGGTTGGGGAAGCGCTCCGCGTACAGATCCATTATTCCAATGGAAGGCACGTTGATTTCGCAACGATTGAATCGAAACGTGCTGAAGCTCTGGGTGTTTTTGGCACCACAGAGTATGCATACGCGCCATAAAGCCTGGGTGAACAGAGCTAATGCTGGCATCGTAGCAGTCTAGCAAGTCATCCTTGAGTTGATTCGTCCACTCAATGTGGGCGTTTCGCCGGTATGTGGTGGTGTTTCCATCTAAATTATTTTCAGCACCCCGAACTCTAGGATTATCGGCATTGTTCGCCGACCCATTGTGGGGTGCTCTGCGCGTTCGATCGTTTTGAACCACATTTACAACTTTTGGGTGTTTTGGTGGTGTCATTTTTGTTTCCACGAGCAGCTAGGGAAAGGGTTCGTCCATCCTTGTAGAACCCCGCATGCAAGGATAAGGGTGCATACTTTGAGACGTCACCCGGTATCCCAGAGTAGCCGTTTAAGACACCTCACCCAGGTGGCATTCAGCTTTCGGCACGGTTGTCACGCCTCCGCTTAGAGGTTATTCCTTCGGGACCATCCCTGGACAATTGTCCGCGACTGCCTATCAATTATTGTAATCATATTCAGCAGAAACCCTTGGTACATGGACCATCTATCCGGAACCCAAGAACGCGGCAATTTTTCCTACTTTCTATTGGAAAACTTAGAAATACGTAAAATGAACATGGGTAGAATGTCTTTACTATTGTGTTTTGAAAACTTTAGAGTCTTGTGTAATGATTATAGAAACTTTCTTCTGGTATTAGTACATTCATTCAATCACTTATTATTATCTTCCAGTAAACTTAGTAACTTTACAGTTTAATATTCATAATTGGAACTGATATTTTCTATAAAGGATATGCATGGTCTAGAAAAGAACGAGCACAAAACTTTCAATAAAATAAAGTACATGTTGCCTTATCTCAAACCTAAAAAGGTTTAGAAATTTACATTATTGTACTAGCGGGGAAGCTAGTGGTTACAAAATTTGGTATTATAATATTTTTGTTCACAACAGTTCGATGGCAAGCTAGGACTTAATCGAAAGAATATTATTAATTGTCACAGCACTACGAAGAAATACTTTTTCCATATCAATTATAGATATACTCCAAACTCGATCATTGCAATTTAGATTTGGATATACTCATATTTTCGATATCAAATTTAAGTTAGGGAATGTGATATCCACAAGATTAAGTAATAAAATCGTAATTGCAATAACTAGCGGTTTGAATAGCATAAGTTGCAAAATAGGTTAGAAAAATTCCCATTTTCAGTAGGTACGTGCAACCAGATAAAAATGCTTCAATATAGTCTAACAATTGTATGTTTAATGTATTCTTATGTTTTATAGGGGAAATTAGAAATACGTATAATGCATATAGGGAGAATGTCTTTCCCATTGTGTTTTGTAAACTTCACAGTCTTTTCTAGGATTTATGGAAACATATTTTTGGTGTAAATACAAATATTTAATCATTTACTATTATATTCCAATAAACTTAGTAACTTCAGAATTCAATATTCACAATATTAGTTCTTGAAATATTGACGCTGTATCCTGGATTGCTATTGTCCTATCGTACAAATAAATAATATAATACCAAATTTTACAATCAAAAGTTTCTCTGCGTACATAGAAATATCAAGAGGTAAACGCATTACACAATGTTCTCCTGATCTATATGATGCAATTTTCAAAACCAGAATTGAAATACGTTTGCTATACGTTTTATATCCACAATTATTTTTCTTTGATTCCTTGGCCGCTTAATATATTAATATTTTTATTTTTAAAGTTCTAAAAGTTTCTAGGCTACAGATAATCCTTATTTGACCTGTGACTAATTGCGCATTCCAAAAGATATAGAAGTAATGCAATAAATCACCCTTGTTTCTTATAAATTATATTGCACAGTAACTTTGGAGGATGATTGAGGAATTGCGTATTGCTATAGATTTTATTATAAAAAGGGTAACATGTGGCGAATTTTCATTTAAATGCAAACATGTGCAAGTGTTTCAAACTAAGTCAGAAAAATTGAAGGTCAAAATTAAAAATTTCACGTCTTTATTATCCACGTTTCATTTAGTTAACTTTATTTATGCGCATATAAATCAAGCATTCATGTAGAAAGATATGTGGATAGTAATGGTATAAAAAGGCAAGTCAACTCATCAGCTTCATCCACAAAAGTTCTTTCGTATTGTTTCGATAAAATTACGTATAGTAGCCATCCATCATGGTTCGGGTCTGTAGTACTTTTTCTGTTTTAATGCTGGCGATACTAAAATTCTCTAGTGCCACTGATTACTGCAATATTGGCACTTGCAGTCCAGGAGAGCACACCATGTGCCTTTTCAAAGCAAGTATTCGTTTTTTGTTCTCTAGATTTTGAAATGATTCGACACTACGTTATTCACTTTAGTAATAACTGTATGTATGAATCTACATTTATTTACCCATAGCTCGAAATGAATTTAACTAGCTCAAAAATAAATTTTACAATGCAATTCGAATTTTGTTTATGAATACAGAGTGCTGAACCTCAATGCAAAACATACAGTGTAGGATTAACTGATGAAGAAAAGAATCTAATTTTGAATAAGCATAATGAATTGAGGAAAAAAGTAGCTGATGGCTTGGAAACTGAAGGAAGTCCAGGACCACAGCCAGCTGCCAAAAGCATGCCAAATCTTGTAAGTTTCGTTCAAACGACAAACGAACTTTTTTTAAATATTAATATTTTATTAGGACCTATTTAATTTAAATATTCTGTTCATAGACATGGGATGATGAACTTGCAACTGTAGCCCAAAGATCAGCCAATACCTGCAAATTTGAACATGATAAATGTCGAGATGTTGGTATGTATAAGCTTACAGGGACGAAATGCATATAGGTTGAATACAGATAATGAAAAAAATTGCTTAAGTTCAGAATTTTCGCGATTACTGAGTGCAACATGACATCAGATTTTACTTTTCTATTACAGAGAGATTCCAAGTAGGTCAAAACATTGCCTACAGTGGATCTACTGAAGAAAATTATTCTCCTGACATAACGACACTTGTGCAGATGTGGTACGACGAAGTGAAGTTATTCAATGGAAAAGATGTTACAAATTTCAGGTAACTGATAATATCTAGATATAAGAAATGCAATTCTACTTTTTGAGTTTTCCGAAACAAATAAAAAATTCATAACGAATCTCTCTCGTTTCCTAAAGAATTGAAAACTCAAACAAGAAAATTAATCTCTCCATAAACATTCACTTCTGCTGTTCAAAAAAACTTACATAAACTATAAAGTAGTTAATTTGTATACTTTGTTATATTCTTCTGGTCCTTACGATTTCCGTGTGCTGCTGCCATAATTCATTATTGTAAAAATACTCAAGCCTTTTGGAAAAAAAAAGAAGGTAAAAGGGTAGATGAAGTATATTTTGTTAATATCTAAGCGGTTTTTATTATGATTTGATTTCAGTTTTAATCCAGGTGTTGGCCACTACACACAATTAGTGTGGGCTAAGTCTGTGTACTTAGGTTGCGGTGCGGTCAAGTACAATGAAGAAGGATTCAACAAAGTTTATTTAGTTTGTAATTATGGACCAGCTGGAAATGTCATTGGCGAACCAATGTACGAAGTTCGTTAATTCGATTAAAATTGTTAAGTCATTTTGAAGGCGAATATTTGCAATCATATGCAGCCCTTGCTATATTATATGAAATAATAAATTTTGCAATACCAAAAATGAATACTGAGTATGAAAATTTATTTACTTTTTCCCAAACTTCTGCGTTGAGTTTATTATTATTCGAATTATCATTTGTTGCGTGGAATATTGTGATTATTAAAAAAAATGATGGTGGGTTAATTTTATTCAAAAAGATATAATTCTACGGGATACGTGATTTAAAATAATAATTTATATATATATAAATAATATTTAAGACTGACTAAAGACCGGTACAGTTATGTTTAACTTAATGCTTAGACCACAAGAAATATATTGCAGGCATTAGAAATACGTGATATTTTTGTTGGGTAAATTTAGAAGTTTCACGGAAATTTGGTGAGCATAGACCCTTATCAGTTTTCCTATTAAAAGGAATGTTTATGAGAAATGAGTAAAACTAAATAAAAGGTCAAGTTTAAAATATCGAAAAAATCTATTGGAGGACTTCGTAAGGATGAGGGGGTGGAGGAGAAACAAAACTTTAACCAAACCCTGTCAGTAGTGGGACGATTTCTCGACATCGCAAGTTCGATTACCGCAGAATTTGCCGTCATAGCAGACAAACCGTAAATAAAAAGAAGGATGTAAAATATCCATTAGAAACATGAAATAATCTTCTCGAGATTTATACGTTCTAAAACAATGAAAATAAAATAAGCATTTCAGATTTTTAATCAAGCAATTGTAAATTTTGTTTAAACAGCACTTTAGGTTCAGTCTCTCATTTTTTAATTCACACGAAAAAAGAAAAGTAATTGCGTTAGTGTAAGACCATAGTTGAAGGGGTGCTTTACAGAACTAGATAACCAAAATACATGAAACAATCTCACATAAAACTATTGTCCAACGTAAAATCTTAAATACTTATTTTCAACAAAAAGCAACTTTTATAGTTTTTTTTTACTTTATTTTTGATATGCGATCAGAAACGATATTTCTAAAATTATTAATTTAACTTAGTAGGTTTTCATCAAATTCCACGGTTTGAGACCCTCTGAGCTAGAAAAAACTACTTTTACCAAGATGTCTGTCTGTAGTCTGTAATCTATCTGTCTGTAGGCACGATAACATTCGAAAAGATGATCAGATTGGATTCAGCTTTGGCACATTTTTTAAGCCCTAAAAGAAGAGTAAAAGTTCGTTAGCCAGATATTTTTGATAAAAATTCAAAATTTTTTTTAAATTCTATGCACGGCAATTTGCTGTAATTGCATATCTGAACAATTTATCCTTATAACTTTTTTCGATAAAAAGAAAATGATCAGAGTTATAGCATTTTCAAAATCCAAAATCCGATTGGATTGCGTTTTGGCACATTTCATAAGAATCAAAAACTTAGACCATTTTTAGAATTTTTAAAACCATTTTTCTTAAACTTACAAAGTTGAATGTATAGTTATTCGTAGTATTCGAAAACTCGAACAATTTATCTTCATGACTTTTTTCGATAAAAAGAAAATTGTCAGAGTTACAACATTTTCAAAATCCAGAGGAAAAAAAACGAAAATGAACATTTTAAGCCAAAAAACGCACGATATGAAAAAGAGTCATAGGAAGAACAGCTTTACTTTTTGAATGCCCTACAAAATTATAACAACAACTTTTTGAATTTTCTTTAAAAATCGAAAATTCAAATTTTGACCCCATAAAACTTAATAAAAAATTCCATTTCGCTGTCACACTATGCAAGATACGAAAAAAAATGATTAAAGAAAAATTATCCATACAAGAAAGATCTACAAATTTGTTCTTAATTAATTTTTTATATGACGAGAAGGTATTGGTTTTATGTAAATTTTTTAAAATATAGTTTTCTATGAATAAAGCAAACACTGTTTGACCAGAAATGGAACTTTCGATTTTTTGTAGCATTTTCAGTAAGTTGAACCAAAACTGTTTTTAAGTAAATAAACTTCCGTTTTAATCTCAAATAAAAAAAACTATTTATCAATTAAAACGTAGAGGTTTTATCAATTTTATAATATTTACAAGTAAATTTCTTCTTTTTATCTAAGCCGAGCACGATGTGCGAAAACGGCATGCATCAAATATTCAGTGCGTGATTGGCTATATAACATCAAATAAAAAGTTCACTCCAAAAGTTAGGGCACTTCCTCGAAACTTAAGAAAATCAAATCACCCGTTGAAAAAGTGTAAACTGTTGACCATCAAGCAGCACTGGATGCAAAAAATAGGATTTATTTCAACAGCGAAACAGCGCCTTGAACGTAAAGGCAAAGGTTGCAGGCTCCAGAGGAATAGTGTCCACTAATTACTGCTGATGAAGTAAAGAAAGTTATCGTTAGAACTAAGAACTTTTAAGCGCCAGGGCCAGATAAGATCAACAACTTTGGTGGAAGAAGTTCACTTCTACGCACCAACATCTAGCTCGTATATTTACTACTTTCTTAAACGGAGAACAATCCATCCCGCAGTGGCTGGTTGAAGGATGCACGGTATTATTCCCTGAAACTGGAGATTTGTCAATTCCACAGAACTACAGGCCCATATCTTGCTTAAACACCAGCTGCAAGCTATTCACTGGTATCCTTAAAGACAGGATATTAATATCCTATCTATCGAGCCGGCATGGAGTGCAATAGTTGAACAACGTGCATGCAAGAGCGTGCTGGCAGGTTGGATGGAGAACCTGTTAATAAACATGTGTGTTACCCAAGACTCGATCATGCATCGACGCAACCTGTCCATGGGTTGGATTGACTACCGTAAGGCATTCGATAACACGAACCATGAGCTACTTATGAAGCTCCTTGAGTGCCTGGAGGTGCATCCAAAATAGTGAGATGCATAAAAGAGCTTATTCTCTTGTGAAGGACAAGATTTGTCATAACACCCGGCAAAAGACAAGTGACTACCAGCTATATCACATATAAGAGGGGGTCTTCCAAGAAAACTCTAAGTCCGATACTTTTCTGCATCTCCCTCTTGCCTCTATTTATTGTCCTCTGAGGCAAAAGCTACCTATGTGGCCTGCCGAACAGAGGATAATATAAGGTCTACCATCTTTTATACATGGACGACCGTAAACTCTTCGCTTTCTCGATAGAGGATCTTAACATCCTTGTGGAGGCAGTGAATAGGTACTCTGAAGCGATTACCATGAGCCTTGGACT
>CAKNWT010254228.1:0-13601 GCA_932066315.1 Andricus coriarius | reverse complement strand
CCCACTCGCGGTAGAGGTGGGGGCCCCTCCAGTCTTAGATTAACCGAACGGATACGTTTCAAGGCCAGTAGAATAAAAGAAAGTTGAATGTAATTCGATTTAAACACACTGATTTTTAATCCAAATTTTTAACTATTGTAGTAATTAATTTCAATAATTAAGCTAGACATGTTGACTCTTTTGAAAATTGCGCCTACCTGAATTATCGAGTTATCGTGTCTTTTTTACTTAATCGACTTATCGAATCTTGCTTTCGATTCTGGACCGCTATTGGCTGATTCTATTGTGACTTACATTAGATGTATATGGCTAACTGAATTTATTAATAGGGTTTAGGGACTACGCATGAAGCTAGCCGAAATGCATGTACTTTTTATAATAGAAAATTACATAGAAACATAAATGCAACTATAACCTTTTTGATAATAAGTAAAACTTTTCTATCTTAATTATAATATTAGCACCAAAACAATTTAAACATTTTAAACATTTTTTATTTTATAAGAAAATATATGCACTATGTCTGTAAGAAGAATTAAGAATAGCAATATGTTTTTCCGTAATTTTTACTGTGATGAAACACTGGATCGAACATGTTACCGGTAATGTGTCAGAGCCATAAATATTTTTTTGAATCTTTGAAATTTGTGTGAAACCTTTGATATCTTTATGAAATCCTTTTACTACAAGTTAACCTTTATCGAAAATATTTACACATAAATCTGTCTTAAGTCGCCTTTTTCATCCAGTGCGTACATTTCGTCTTTTATTTTCATTTACTGAACTGTTCTTACTGAATTTGACAGATAATTTGTTATATCATGCACTATGTATCCTATATTAAAAAGTAGGTACAAGTCGCTGATCGTTGATCGTTATCAGTTCTACTGCGCATGTATTGTGTCAGCAACTGGCTTAGCATGAACACGTCTAGCATTGTAGATCCGAGTGCGTTCGAGACGCGCCGAATATCGCATATAATTACGTTATCGATGAGAAGAGTTATAGTGATAAGTTACTGCGATTATACAGAATTCGGCAGCCTTTTTTTAAATTTATTTATTCATTTTATTTTTATTTATGTATATTTTCGACGAATATGACTTCTTTCTGAATTTTTTACATGATCAAGTAGGAATGTCCTTCCGATGAATTTTGTTCTATGATGCTCTGCAAATCTCTAAGCATTAATTATTAAGTAAACAATGTTGATAAACAAATTAAGGGTTGGACCATTTTTTAAAGAATAGGCTCAATTTTTTTACGGAATAAATAAAGAATGTTTTCCAATCACTCTTTCCTGTGATATTTTGCAAATTTACAATAAATATTAATGATTGAAACCATGTTTATAAACATATCCAGAGCTTGGCTGTTTTGCAAGGAATATGCACAATTTGTTTACGGAATCTACTAAGAATGTCTTCCTGATAACTCTTTTCTATGTTGCTTTTCAAATTCAGATTTTGGCTATTTTCAACGAATGGGCTAAATCTTTTTATAGAATTAACCAAGAATATGTTTCCGATTACTTTGTTCTATGGTGCAAAGAAAAGTCTTTCTAATGACTCCTTTCTATGTTGCTTATATAAATTTACAAGAATGATTAATTATTTAAACAATTTCCATAAGCTTTCGAGTTTGGCTATTTCTGAACGAATAGGCTCAATTTGTTTACGGAATCAACAAAGAATGTATATTCAATAAGTCTTTTATACGTTGCTTTCAAAATTTACAATAATTATTAATTATTTAAACATTTTTTATAAACATATTCAGAGTTTGGCTATTTTTCAGGTAATAGACAGCAATTTTTTACAGAGTCAACTAAAAATGTCTCCCCGTTGACAATTTTCTATGTTGCTTTGTTAATTTACCAAAAATTATTAATTATTCAAACAATTTCCATTTAAAAAATGAAGAGTTTGTCCATTTGTCGAAGAATAGGCTATATTTTTTTTACAGAATTAACTAAGAATATTTTTCCGATGATGTTTTTCTGAGATACTCCTTAAAGTTCCAAGCATTAATTATTCAAACAATTTTTATAAACAAATTGAGAGTTTAGGTATTTTTAAACGAACAGGTTCAATTTGTTTACGGAGTCAGCGAAGAATGTATTATCGATTACTCTTTCCTACGATTCTTTACAAATTTACAATAGTAGTTAATTATTTAAACAATTTTCATAAGCATATTCGTTTTGGTTATTTTTTTAATTTTATGACTCATGCATAATTCAAGAGCAACAATAATTTAATTCCTTTAATTAATGAATTAATTATTAATTTAATTTTTTATAGTAATTCTCCAGAACTATAATATTTTTTGTGAATGTATTTAACAAAAGCCAATTATTTAATGAGTAATATCTTATTCATTTGCATTTTTCAAAACATTCAATCTTCCGACAGGTTTCGGTCTCTCTACTTCTCATTTAAATTTTTTAAATCGCATGCAAGGTGCATTATTTACAACTATAATGTATAACATAATCAAGACGTGTACTTTTTGAAAATGTTTACGTATTTTACTGTTTTTTTTAAAGACATTTATAAAAAGTCAATTGTTTTTTGTCTCCAGGAAAAATTTTTGTCGAATGGTACAAAACCGTTTTCATAAAGGCTGTGAAAGCAAGAAACCCGGTTCAAGACGAGAAGTTTTTGTTAATATTAGACAACGCGCCCTGCCATCCATCGGAAGAAGAGTTAAACAAAATTGATCCTCAATTCAGGGTATTATATTTTCCCCCAAACGTGACCTCTTTAATTCAGCCTATGGATCAGGGCATTATTGAAAATATGAAGAGAAATTATAAAAAAATCTTTTTGCGACGAATATTATTTGACGACAAATCTGGAAATGTTATCAACTTCATAAAAAGTTGGACACTGCTTGACACGGCTTTTGCCGTAACAAGCGCTTGGAATAATGTTTTGGAGGAAACAATTTCCAAATGTTGGAAAAAATTGCTAGAACAGACTCCAGTTCTGAAAGTGTCAGATCCCATCGTAACTGACGTCACAGGCTTGTTGAATTCGGTAACTTCCTCTGAAATTCATTCGAATAACGATGTTGAGGCATGGTTTCACGAGGAGGAAAACCTGGAGACCTGCAAAAATCGCACGGACGAGGAAATTGTGAAGAACGCGTTTTACGCTCAAAATGAGGTATCATTACGATATGATACTTGTAAAAATAGTTGTTCAAATAAAGAATTTGTCCATAAATATGATTTTACTTCCAGAAAGTCGAGTTTGATGACCCTCAATCCGTAATCGAAGATGTAGAATGCAGAGCCACAGTTCAGCTTAGCGCAAAAAACACGAGCAGCCCACAAGAAATCTACGAACAATTTTTGAATGTTCACGAATGGTGTTAGTTTCTATAAACATAGGGGAAGGGGAAAAAGTGTTTTCAAAATTCAGAACAAAATCCAAATTTTGAGGTATCTCGAAAACGGTTAGAGATACACGAAAACTGACATCATTTTCAGGATTTTCTAAAGGGGATTGGTCCACAATCACCACAACCCAAACCAGTAAACACCGTGAGTGGGAAGACCTCTGTAGGCTTTCTGAAACATTGACGAATTTTAATTATTAAATACTGTATCTAGATTTAGAATTTCATTTCGCATCTTTTTTTCTGCAGGCAAAAAGTTGTAGCTTTTTTAGTTTTCTAATTAAAGCCAAAAAAAGTGGCTTTTTTGGAAAAATCTATCTTAATTCGTTTTTTACTTCAACTGGTGCTCAGTCAGTCAGTTTTTTAAATTTTTAAATAAAATTTGTAGAGAATGTAGTTCAACATGTGCTTTGACTGATACAGCAAAAGGAATACAAAAATTTATTTGAAAAAAATTGTGAATAATTTTTATCTGATGCTCGGCGCACATTGGACTTCTCTAACTTCCAGAGTTTCGTTTGTCGAGCGAATTTTCAGCAACAAAAAACTTACAGCGAGAAAGTTGTTAACAACAGTACGAGAGCAGTTTTCTGGAAAATTTTTGCCTAATCGAACTGATATTTAAAAAATTATTAATGTTTTAAGTCGCTAGCGGCTAGGCGACTCGCGCACTGACTATAGCGAGAGTCTCCGATCGGATTCTTAATACAGTTCACCGACGCCAAAAATAAAAACAAATAAAGAAATCAGGTAATATCAATCTATGATGAATGAATGACTCAAAAAATAAATTTTCAAAATGTAAAATAATGTATGTGTTTCATATTGGTTCTATTTTTGAGAGAAACTGTACAAAAGTATAATAAAAAATAAAAATCTGATAGTTGAGATTCACCGAATTCCTAATTACGCGAATTTTACAATGCTTCAAATTCGTGGAATTGAAAAAGTGAAAGATAGAGAAGGTGCACTTGTTTTTGGTTAGCATTGTAATAATAATAATCTAAAAAATGCACAAAATATATTAATCAGTGAAATTTCATTGAAAATCAGTGACAATCAGTAAGTGAACGATTTCTCACTATTTTATCAGCGAAATTCACAGAAATGTAGAAAAACAGTCCTTGTCTAAGGAGCAAACTTTTGCTTTCCTCAGATCATCAGGGCTTAATTCAGGTACAGAGGGTTTCATTTTCGCATGCCAGGACGGTGTCATTTCCACCTTAGCATACCGTGACCGCATTTTATGTCAAGAAGTTCCGAGCGATAGGTGCACAGCGTGTCATGCACACGCTGAGTACCTGGAACACATACTATCAGGGTATCCCACCCACGCAGGAACGAAGTACATCTACAGACATAATGCGGCCCTAAGAGTCCTTTATTACCATCTTTGTCGCTATTACGGTATTGGCCGCGACGCTGCCCTGCCGAACGCTCCAAGGGAGGTAGAGTCAATTGTCCAAAACGAGAAGCGTCAAATTTTCTGGAACTGCGATTTCCGGACAGCAGTCTCCGTTGCACACTCGAGGCCTGACATTGCTCTCCAAGATTTCGAGAAACGAACTATATTCGTGATCGAATTCCCGGCCCCGTCAGAATACAATATCACTGCCAAGGAGAAAGAAAAGAAGGAGAGGTATCAAGATCTTAAAAGGGAGCTGCGAACACTGTACCCAAAATATTCGGTACAAGTAATTGTCCATGTGATAGGTGCTCTCGGAGGTGCGAAACTATCACTGGTTCGTAACCTTATGCCACACCCGCGTGCCAAAAATATGCCAAGGCACTTGCGAAATGGATGCAGAAAGATTTCATCCTTGGGTCGCTTTGTGTGCTCAAAACACACGAGGGTTTTTTGCGACAACCTCATAAAATCTGAGGATGAATGTCCATCAATCACTGCCCAGGAGGTAAAAAAAGCACTGAGAGGAACGAAGAACTTTTCCGGTGCTGGACCAGATTGTATCGAGAACTTCTGGTGGAAGAAGTTTACTTCTACACACCAACATTTTGCCCGCACATTCAACTCATTTTTAAAGTCAGAGACACCCATTCCGCAGTGGCTGGTGTTAGGACGCACTATACTCCAACAGAAAAAAGGCAACTTGTCCAACCCAGAGAATTACAGGCCAATAACTTGTTTGAACACACTGTATAAGATCTTTACAGCTGTCCTAAACAACCGGATTGATCGGCGAATTGAGCCTATGTGGCGTGCGATGTACGAACAACGTATCTCGAAAAAAGGTGTAGAAGGCTGTCGAGAGAACCTGCTAATTGACAGGTGTGTCTGCAAAGACGCTGTAGCCCATCAACGCGTCCTCTCAATGGCCTGGATTGACTACCGGAAAGCTTTCGATTCAACCTCTCATAGACTTATCATCTGTCTGTTGGAAAGCTTGAAGGTGCATCCGCAGATAGTGAGATGCATAGAGAGATTAATGCCTCTTTGGAAAACCAGATTTACTATCTCATCTGGAAATTATCGTGTGACAACAAACAACTTCACCTTCCAGAGGGGCGTCTTTCAGGGCGATACCATGAACCCTTTACTTTTTTGCATTACACTTCTGCCTCTATCTCTGGCACTACGAAATTCTTCTAGATACCTCTGTGGCGACACTAATCAGCGCGAGCATAAGGTCACTCATGTATTTTATATGGATGACATGAAGCTCTGTGCCTCTGGTAAAGGCAAACTTTAAACTGCCATAAATATCGTCGCGAAGTACACAGGAGAGATTGGGATGGACTTTGGATTGGATAAATGTGCCAAAATTCATCTGAAGAACGGAAAGATTGTTGGCGTTCCCGAGGACCCTGAGCTTGTAGATATAAGTATTATTACACATCTTAAGACTGGAGAGACCTATACATACCTGGGCATACAGATACATACAGACTTGGTCTTCCAATCTGTCAGCGTTGAACAAGATATCTGCGAAAAACCTGCTTGCTGTCCCGGTTCTACTCTACTCTTTTGGGGTGGTTCAATGGACGAAGAACGAACTTAAGGCCCTTGATGTCACCACACGTACGATCATGCATATGCATAAAAGCTTGCATATCAATTCGTCAGTTCCGCGATTATAAATTTCACGCCGCCAAGGCGGACGCGGACTTCTGAATCTCCAGTGTCTTCATAACCGAATTGTTATAAGTACAGCTTATATCGTAGCCAATGGCAGATATCCTCTCCTCAGAATGGTCAGGAACCACGAGATGATTGGTAAAAGAGCATTCCTTTACCAAGCCGCGGAGGAAGCGGCCGAGACCCTTGGCCTGCATGTTAACATCAGAAGTGAGGAAAGTGCATTACTCCATCTACATGCTTCACTTCTGAAAGCCGAAGTGAAGAAAGCAGACGTTCAAAAATTCCATCAAGAGCTGCTCGACAAGAAAATACACAGAAATGTTCACAGAAATGTAGAAAAACAGTACTTGTCGAAGGAGCAAATTTTTGCTTTCCTCAGATCATCAGGCCTTAATTCAGGTACAGAGGGTTTCATTTTCGCATGCCAGGACGGTGTCATTTCCACCTTAGCATACCGTGACCGCATTTTATGTCAAGAAGTTCCCAGCGATAGGTGCAGAGCGGCCCCAAGAGTCCTTTATTACCATCTTTGCAGAAAGCTGTAACGAATGTTTTGCAACGAATGTGCAAGTGTTATTGTTTATATGGATTTTTTATAATGTTTAGACGATTTAGTCTGAAATTTGTGTCAGTGAACAACATACGCGAATCAACAAATGTGAAATTCATCAAACCAAACATTACCTGCAAAGTGCTACAACTCGAGTGGTAATATCCTATTTTATCAATTTCTAAATAAACTTTCTTTGAAATTATATACATATTGATAAATGTAAACGTTCATTAGTGCTTTTTATTTAATCTTTCAAATTCTAAACACGATATGTCAATCCGTGTGGACGTAGTGAGCACCAAAAAAAATGAAATTAATTTTACACATTTATTTTTTACTCGGATAATTTTTTTCAAAATTATGACTGAAACTAAATATACAAACACAATTTATTGTCTCATTTCCTATATGAGTAATTCTCCACATAAAGTTCACTTTTGCTTCCCCGTGTAATATCTTTGTGAATATTTATTGAATTGCTTTATAATTTGGTAAAATTAATTGTTTTAATAACACGGACCGAAAGCATAAGACCAAGACAGATTTTTCTACCTGACAAATATATTAAACAAGCATTAAATACTTGAAAAAATGCCCTTTCCTTGTTCTCCACCTACAAATTGCTAAGTTTGAGAAGGATTTCCGAAACCAAGGGTAATAAAATATAAGTTTTCACTTGTACATCTAAAAAGTATGTCTCAAAAACTATTATTCTTGCATATCGGTATTCATTTTGTCGTAATTAAAGATAAGAGAATTTTGAGTTGAAAATTTTCCCCCTAATTTTTTTCCTGGAACGTGTAATGGCAATATGATGAGTTTTTGACGATTTTTTCGTTATTTTGATCAGTATCAATGTAATTCTTCAATAAATAAGTCAAAGTAACACATCTGTATATGAATCAATGGTTAAATTTAAAAGATTTACCTTCAAACTAACATAAAACGTGTTAAGCCTTAGCGTATTTTTATTATGTGTCATTACACGCTCCAGGCAAATTGGACACTTTTCGGGAAAATATATTAATTGTAACCTAACACATCTTTAAAGGGAGTCATAGTGAATAATGCCTCCAAAGGACTTTTTAATTTATTCTTTTGAACAAGCACAATCAATGTTTTATTGTTGGTTGACATTACACGTCCTGTAATCGCACGTCTCAGAATTCAAACTCAGGGATGAAACGCAAATAGGTTAGCCATGTGCCTCATGATTTGTTATTGAACAAAGCATCGTATTAACATCATTCTATTCTAAAATACTTGAGATTGTTAAGGAATGAAATATCTCATGCATTTTGTCATGAAGAAGTTCGAAGGTAATGATTAATAATAATTTAGGGTCTCGCTCCATGAGCTGTGACCCGGGCCTGAGGTGTCAGTCTGAAATACGTGTATTTCAGTGTATTTGTGTGATGGAGTCTGTTGTAATTAATTCATTATGTCATTAGGAGAAGAAAATATATCACTTAAATGTAGCTTTGAGCGATTTTTGAAACCTCGAACAAATTATAACCTTCAAAATGCGTGTTTCTTCTTAGAACTGATTTTAGTTCAAACCTGACATTTTATAGGTCAAGTTTATAAGACCAATATAATTTACTTTGATATTTATAGTTTTCATTCATTTTATTCTTCTGATCCTTTTATAAAATAATGTTAAAACATTCCAATTTTTTAAAAACGTTTACAGTACTTCATTTTGTAGGTTATGTGTGTTTTGAAAAAGTAATATTTAGGTAAATTTAGTATGATTTAAATGAATAAAAAAGGACAAAAACGTTAGCAAAGAAATGAAGAGACGTATGAAAAAATAAATCCGTGTTGAAGAGACGTATTACTCCATTGTAAGACTTATTAAAGTAAAAGAACGTACTGTCATATGCGAGTATACGTAAAAATATAAGTTATGTTTTGGGAGCGTCTATAATTTTGATAAATTATAGTGTTTTTTAACAAAAATTTATTAATAATTATGAAATGCTTTCTTTTGAATCTTAGAGTACTAGAGTTCATTTGTCCAGCGTAAAACATTTGCATGCAGTAACCCAAAATACGCAAGCACAACCATTCGTGTAAAAACATTTTTTTTTTAATTTTTAATCTAATATATTGGATAAACTATTTTGAGTTTAAAAATTCTATTATTATATTTGGATTCGACCGACCTAAAGACTTTAGGATGACCTTTTTTATAAACTGGTGACTGTTTTGAAAATTGTGATCCGCAATACTGGATCAGCCATCTTGAATTTGGAAATTCTGCTTTAAAATTCGAAATCAGTGAACCGAAAAACTTTCGAATACTCATTTCTATAGAAATTGGTCCATGAATACAAATTCTAAAAGAAAACCAATAACTCTGTCAAAAAATTGTTTTAAAAAATTGCAAAAAATATTTTTAAGCTCAAATATTTTAATTATTGCTTATTGTAGCACCAATGAATAGGCGTGATACAAAAAAAACCTATTTCAGAATTTTTTTTTCAAAAAAAGTTGCTTCTATCAAAAGTGACCTTAACACAGAGAATCACCCATATTCCAAAATTTGAGATCGATAGATCATTGCGTTTAGACATGGTGAACACCAAAAAAACATTTCATAACCGGGGAATTGTTTGGTCACGTGGTCACCGGTGAGCATGCCCTTAAAACTGACAACATTTTCAAAAGGATGATTGTCCTTGGTCAAACCGATCTAAAGCAGTAAACAAATTTAAAATAAAATATTTGATCTAAAGTTTGAATTACCTCGAAAACGGTCAGAGATGCGTGAAAACTAATTACATCATAGGGATTCTGCAAAGGTTTTTTTTCGAACAAATCAAAGTAACCCAATAAATATATTTTTTTAATTCAAAACAATAATCCATATTTTGAATGATATCAAAAACTATCCGAGGTACATGAAAACTAAACAAATGTTAAGGTGTTTTGAGAACAGGATTGTTTCCAACAAACTCCAACTAACTCAATAGAAAGATTTAAAAATTCAGAAACATATTACAATTTTTTATTTATCTCGAAAACGGTAAGAGATACTTGAAAACTGACCAAATTTTCACGGTTTCATGAAGGTCCTCAACCACCCCGAACTAACAGTAAAGTAAAGTAGTCATACGCGAAAACTGACCAAATTTGCAGGGTATTCCTGACCGGAATGGTCATCGGGCGCCCAGAATGAGCCCAGTAGAATGATTTCCAAAATACAAATTTTGAGTTATCTCAAAACGATAAGATACGTTAAAACTGAAAACCTTTCGGGGTTTTGTAAAGGGTGATTGTCCTCGGCCACCATGAATAAATCCAGTAAAAGTCTTTTCAAAATTATAAAACAAAAAAATGTTGAATGATCTCGCAACCAGTGAGATACGTTAAACTGACAAAATTTGCAGGGTTTTATAGCAGGGCTGGTCCTCGGCCATCTTAAATTGGTCCAATAAAAAGATTTTCATAAGGAAAAAATCAAAATATTGAATTATTTCGAAAACAATGACAAAATTGACGAAATATGATACATTTTCAGATTTCCGGAAAAAGGTTAACAAATACTTGAAAACTGTCAACATTTTAAAGACTTTTTAGAAGGGGATAGATTCATTCAGATTGAAAATTATTGAATCGCTAGTTTGGATTGATTTGGATTGAGTAGGATTGAAATTGTTGTACGTGAAAGAATTGAGAATGTTTGAAAAGAGATTTGGGATGAGCCACGGATTCATTGGGTTGGGCTCACGGATTGAAAAGAATTCGGATTAGGCATCGGTCTGAAAAGGAGTGAACACTTGTTTCCGATTGGTGTGGTATTAATTCGGATTGGTCTTGGATTTAGACATGTATTCAGATTGGCTTTTAATTTGGGGTTGAAAGACGGATTGAGAAGGGTTGCAGGGGATTGAAAATTTGCTTCGAATTGTTTCGGATTAATTCGAATTTATTCGAACTGCAACATAAATTTTAACGATAATTACAAAATATTTCAAATAACGAAAACACGCGCACTCCAGCGCGTGATCATCGGTCTCGTGTTATAAATAGTACAATATAAATAAAACTAACCTCTTTACTAATACGTCTAACTTTTCTCTTCCGTGTTTTAATATATGAACAATAATTATTGAAACATTTTAGAAAATTTTATTTTTCTGAGAACAATAGATTTTATAACAATAGAATGTATAGGTAAAAGCAACTATCATCGAGTACGCTGTCGTTGTACACTTCGAAGATTAAGTTCTTCCTATCTTTACTATTTTGTGATTTGGTTTTAATTTTTGTATATTTCAGAGTCTTAGTTAAGATATACTCAATGCCTTTTACTCATTAAATTATATATTCATTGTTTAGGATAAAATAAATAAATTTTGTTCTCGATAAATGGTTTACAATTTTTTAAAAAGGACTTGATTGGCCAATCCAGTTCGAGCAGTCCCTACCGTGGGGCGCTCTGGCCAATCACAGGCATAGAAGAGAATATATGTGAGAACAACATAACCTGATACTTCAGTTTCAGGTCAGCCCTGAAGAAGTGAACTGCAATGTTCACGAAACGTCGGCAAGCTCGTAGTTTTGCACACGATTGAAACCCGAAAAAACTTTAAATTTAAAATTTAAATTTATCATAATGAATCATCGTGAAAGCATTAAATCTATTATTAAAGAACTCTACGGGGAGAGTTTTCTTACTAAAACTAATACTTTTAGTAAGCTCAGGTCTTCTCAAGCTAAGCTACTAACATCTTTAGCTTTCTTAAGACGGTGTAGGGACAATAATATCGTCTCAAAAGTCTTACAGTTGAAAAACCATTTGGGAACATTTAAATCAAAATCAATTCTACATAAAACAACTTTGCTTCTCTTAAAAGAAAGAATACAACATACCAAATTTGTCTTGCACACTACCTCCAAAAAACTATTAAAACTTCACCTTTGCCTATCAAACACTCTCAGATTTGACATTTGGTCTACATTGGACCGCATATCATTTGACCAATCCCAACGGATTAAAGATCTTTCTACTCAAAAACAAATAATAAAATTTGACAAATTATTTCCAGTAAGGCACGAACCACTAACCACATTTACCGGAATCGGTTGTTTTTTCTGTAAGTAAGTGTTTGATTATTTTCGACGTTAAAAACTTTTTTTAACGCATTTCAACATACTAATGCTAACGAAATAATAATTTTGGTCATAGAACTCAAAATGGAGCAACGTACATCTGATGATGTACAGCGCGTTCTTCGCGACAGGAAACATATATAAGGAAGTATTATACATTAGCAATTTTTTGCGTTGCTTAGAATAATAAGAATTTATAGTACACTACGTATTTCTTACTTTTTGAACCATTTTAAATAAATATAAACGTTCGTATGTATGAAAATTTCATTATTTCGAAAACTCTTCCTTCCATGAAATATCCCATTATTCACCTTTAAAACTTAAGCATTTTTTTATGGTAGCAAATTTCAATATTTTTTTTCGAAAGGCGCATGTTTAAATTTAAATTTTCTTTTTTAATTTTTTAATTTGGTTAATTAGATCAGAAGTTATGATTTTTTAAGCAAACGCAGCATTTCGTCGAATTTACTTTGTTTATTTACAAAAATTGTTTGAATGATTTATTTTTATCTGAAAGTCTTTTGCATGTTCGATGAGTAGAGACTTCAGTTGTGGTACCTGCATTTTTTAAGATTTTTCCTATCAGTACAAATCATTGAAAAATGCGCTGGACGTGAACGACCCAGGTTTACGGGTTTAAGGTGCCAAAAAAACGTTTACGGATTAAGTGTTGAAAGAAGTATTTTCATTGACATTTTATTCGTATTTTGAAAAATTAATTTTCAATTTAAAGTTAGTCATAAATATGATTAGTCACAGTTCATTTATAGTTGAAACTTTTCAGAAATGTCAGTATCATCTTTTCGAATGAAAGATTTATCAAAGAAGGTTTTATAACTTTGCTAAAACTATCTAGAAATAATTTCCCATGCGTGAGAATAATTTAAAAAATTGCTTATTATTTTATAAGCAAATTAATTAACAAAAGTTATTTTCGGGATTAGGAACGTTTAGCACATTCAAGTCCAGACTTTTTGGTACAAAAAATTTGAGAAATAATAGTTTTATTACCATTAATTAAAAATCGATGCCATTTGGCAATTTTTAAAACAATTCTTATAAAGAAATTCACATTTTGGCTATTTTTCAACGAATAAGCTCAATTTTTTACAGAATTAACTAAGAATGTCATTCCGATTACTCTTTTCTATGATGCGTTGTAAATTACCAGGAATCATTAGTTATTTATACAATTTTCATTAAAAAAATTTGGAGTTTGACTATTTTACAGCGAATAATCTCAATTTGTTTACGGAATCAACTAAGAATGTCTTTTCGATGACTCATCACTATGATACTTTCTAAATTGACAATGATTGCTGTCAATTTTTTTTATAAAAAATGGTTCATTACGTCATAAAAAATTAAGGACAAAATTTTATTTTCGGGGTTGGTGTATTTTCGGGAGTGCTGTAGTCTGGT
>CAKNWT010254215.1:0-10103 GCA_932066315.1 Andricus coriarius | reverse complement strand
TTTTTTATAAGGAATTCAAAAATATAAAAATGTACCTTGAGTACTGGGACACTCTGTATATATAACATATATATTATATTTAATTATTGATAGCAAATATTGTTCCTTCTCATTAAACAAACGATTGGATAAATAAAAATTCTCACATACTCAGTTTATATCAACAAAACATCAAATAAACAAGTAATTTTCAACTTTTTCTAAATTCATATAAAATTCTAGTAAGAAATTTTACTTAAATTATTCATTAAAATGTTCAATTTTGTTTTTTATTTGTTATAAAATATCTCTGAAATATTGTAAATTTAAACAAGGTTTGATGAAATTCCAAAAAATTTATCACATTCATCAAGACAGTTTTTTTGAAGGTAATCTTTTGCATTTGTTTTCATTTCAAATGCCAAACTTATTTCAAATCCCAAATAAATTCGAAAAATGTATAGAAAATCTGATAAACTCGTAACAAAAGTACCGAAGAATTGATATCAATTCATTATTATCAAACATAAATGAAACTTACCTCAGTAAAGCAATTCAATTATGAGTACAGACGAAAATTACAGAATTGATATCTCGATATGAATACACTGGCCCGACCTGTTCCGAGTCTAACCGACTCCTCACGAAGAGTAAGAGTCGGAGAAATCCACACGTTGTCGTAAGCGATCGAATGCTATTTTTCCTTATTCGACGCTTATCCCATCGTTATTTCTCTAGCGGCGCAACGTATCGCTACACTTGTGATTTTTTTCCTTAGCCGTTGATTTTAAATGATTTTATTCGTATGCAAATGATTTTATTCTATGCAATAAAAAGCTTACGTTATACATAGCAAAAAAATTCTATCGACAGTTAAACTGCGTTAAGTAGAATAAAACTACGTTTATTTTAAAACCATCTACAGATTTTGTATTAAAAAAAATCATGATTTTAAAGTGATTTACCCCTCGCGAAAATTATTTCAGGTTTTGAATTAAGAAAAATTTCAGATCTAATCGGACTCTGTCCGGGGTCGACATTTTTTTAGGGAATGAATTTTTGATTTAACCAGACACATTCCTGTCTATATTCGGACAATAATTGTACGAATTATTGTACGAAAATTATTTTCGGATTAAAATGGATATGTTTCGGAAGAAATTTGTTCATGAGATTGATTTTGGATAAGTTCAGACCAATTGCGGGATCCGAAACTTATCTGAAAATTTTAGCAGGGATACGCGTATAAAACCGCGTATAATACCTAGAGTGTTATGCGTTACACACCCTGCTTACACTTGGAATATAAGGATTTATGTGATCGTTAATATCGAGTTTGATGTCGAAAATTACAAATTAAAAATAGCTAATTCAACGTGGCGGACAATATTGCAACATTTTTACACATTTCTCTCAAACTTGGTATAAGGGGGTTTTTGAGGTCGTTGATTTCAAATTTAACGACAAAAATTACAGATTCAAAATAGCATATCCAATACGGCGGAGCTTATATGGCGGCCAAAATTTTCATATATTTGTCCGAAACTTGGAATAAGGGAATTTTCGGGGTCGTTGATTACGAACTTAACGTCTAAAATTACAGTCATAAGTAGAAAAGGCTTTAAGTTATTATTTAAATAAAATATACAAGCTCAGATGGGAGCCAATTTGGTGCTCCCCGTCAAGTGTGCCCAGGGCAACTGCCATGCCTGTTACACTAGGGTGGTCCAAAAATGTATTGGAAATTTTTTTTTTTTTGAATTTTTATCGGGACACCCTCCAAATTTGTTCGAATCCACCCAAAAATAATGCATTTTTTTTTGTTTCGAAAACAAATTATATTTAGGGGTGCCGCAAGCCCCATGAAGTTTTTGGCGCTAATTATGATTTTTTTCGGTTTCTTTAATGCGAATTGTTTCTAATACATAATATATTAATTTATACTGAAAATTACATATTTTCATGAATCGCTTAAACAATTCGTTATTGTTTTCAGCAATTTTCTCATAGATTGGAGTTAGAAAGACGCGGTTTTTTCACAAATTTTCCATTTGTTGTCCAATTTTCAATTAGAGAGAAGTCATAGTTCATCAATGTTAACAATAGTGATTGTTCAAACAATGTATTATAATTACTAATAATATTATATTTTAATAATGCTAGAAAGATGCGTTTTATTTTAATTTCTGGCTTTTTGTCCAATTTTCATTTAAAGTGAAGTGATAATGAATTCAAGTTAACATAATAATTGTTTAAGCAATTTATTATTATTGTTAATAATATTCTCTTTGCTTAATTTATAGTTTTTTCTGAAATTTTCAACTGTTTGTTTATTTTTTATTGGGCGTGAATTAATAACTAATTAGATTTAGCAAAAGTAATTGTTTAAACAAATTATTATTGCTCATGACTATCTTTATCTATATAAATTGCTCCTGAAAGTTGCGGTTTTTCGGACATTTGTACCTTTCTGTCCTTTTTTCACTTAGTGAGGTAATAAGTAAATTGAAGTTACCAAAAAAGTTGTTTAAATAATATAATTCTGTTTGTAACTATCTTTTCTTAGATAAGTGCTAGAAAGCGGCGGTTTTTTCTAAAATTATTTACTTTGCTCTGCCTAATTAATTACTAACGAATGATGAATAAACATTCGAGTAAACTATATTTAAAATAATTTCTTTAATTTCTGTGAATATATATTCTGATAATTCAATATTCTGAAATAAAACAGATATTTAAAATACGCTTCAAACTTTCTACACGGATCATATGAATATAACTTTCCCTTGAATAAGTTACTGAGCAAAAATAATTAACTTGAAACAACAAAGCCAGTCGAAAAATGATTTTTGTTGTGGTTGACTTATTATTTGTTCATAAATAAAAAGGCGATGCAAAGTCAAAGATTTTAGAAAAAACCGCCACTTTCTAGAACTTATCTGAGAAAAGATAGTTATAAGCAATATTAAATTGTTTAAACAACTCGGTTAACTTTAAGTAATCATTTCCTCACTAAGTGAAAAAAGGACAGAAAGGTAACAATTGCCGCTAAACCGCAACTATCAGGCGAATATTATAAACAATTATGATAAATTTTTTAAGCAATTATTTTGTTAATTTGAATTCATTATTACTTCAATCCAAATAAAAATTAAACAAAAAGCCAGAAATTAAAAAAAAACCGCATCTTTCTAGCAATATTCAAATATAATATTATTAATATGTATAATAAATTGTTTAAACAATTAGTTTGTTAACATTGATGAACTGTCACTTCTCTCTAATTGAAAATTGGACAACAAATGAAAAATTTGTGAAAAAACCGCATCTTTCTAGCATTATTCAAATATAATATTATTAATAATTGAGATAAATTGTTTAAACAATGATTTGGTTAACTTGGATTTATTATGACTTCACTTCAAATGAAAATTGGACAAAAAGCCAGAAATTTGAAAAAAACAGATCTTTCTAGCATTATTCAAATATAATATTATTACTAATCATAATACATTGCTTAAACAATCACGATTATTAACATTGATGAACTGTCACTTCCATCTAATTAAAAATTGGACAAAAAATGGAAAATTTGTGAAAAAACCGCTTCTTGCTAACTCCATTCTATGAAAAAATTGTTAAAAACAATAATTAATTGTTTAAACAATCCATGAAAATATCTGATTTTCAGTATAAAATAATATCTTATGTATTAGGAACAATTCGCATGGAAGAAACCGCAATAAAATCATAATTAGCGCAAAAAACTCGCAAAACGCATTTTTTCACTTATGGGGTTTCTTTGCGACCCTACGAAACAGACTTACGGGGGTGATATTTGAAAAGTGATATTTTATTCGTATTCTATGGCTAATTTTGAAGAGATTTGTTGAGTTTTAATTCGATTGAGATAATATTCAGGATTCTGAATAAGATTTACAACAACGTATGTTTTTCTTATGGGAAATGCATGTTAAACTTCATGGAGCTCGCGGCACCCCTAAATATAATTTTTTTTCAAAACGAAAAAAATGGATTTATTTTTGGTTAGATTCGAATAAATTTGGGGGGTGTCCCCACACAAATTTGGAAAAAAAATTTTGGACCACCCTACTGCTACACCTTAGATACGCCTGTGACACTAGTGAAAGAATAGAGACTGCAATTTAATTCCTTACAAAATGATAATCAGTCAAGGGACAAGAGTTTCATCGCGATGTCAAAAAAACATTCTAACATTTTTAATTTGAAAAGAGCAAGCAAGTGCTGAAAAGGCTGATTGTAAAATTTGTTTTTAATATTGCTACACATGAAAAATTACTACAGAACTTTTGCTTTAGAATCCAGTCACGTTTTCCCATTACTCAGTTCGTACTGGTATTCATCACGTACTAGTACTGCTCCCGCGCCGTCAAGTCAGTACCGCTAAGCATAAAGACCCAGTACTGGCACAGTACTATAGAAAATATGACTACTGCTTTTCATAAGAAATTAAATCCTTATTTTATAATATGATAATAAATACTAAATAATAAACAACCCAGTGGGCGAAAAATGTTTTTGCGTCATATTTACGACACGGACATACGACGTGTTTGCGATTTCGTAAAGATATCATAAAAATGTCGTGAAGACGTTCAATTTTTCGCTCTCTCGGAAATGTTACTCACTGCAATTCCGTTTTGTTTTCCTTTTTGTAAGCTTCCAAGATTTTCAGATAAACTGCATCGGCTGTAAGCTGAAGAGCTTGTCTTGTTACATCAACTAAATCATGTCGATAGAGGCTGCAATTACTTCTGCCGTATCTGCCCATTAGTAACATATCCCAAGCAGAAAGTACAATTTCACGATCATACCAAGTCTGCGAGAAATAACAGAAAAAATGTAATATTTACGAACGCGACGTAACATTAAGACCACGGCAAACACTAAGTCAGTTGTAATCATTAATTGTCTGTCGGTTATTTTCTCGAAGTCATGGAGATCTATGTCAGGCCTTAAATGAGCGACAAAATACACGATTTCTACTTCTTTTCTGGAAAGTTATAAGAAAAAATGGGGACGGTCTACAACTCTACCTGGCGTGCAAGAAAAACCGTCAATCCATAAAAGTATAAATCGTTGAGTCACAAGTTTACAATGAAAGTAGGCTTTTATGTAGTGATTGAAACATTTAATCTGCTTACAGCTTAGAAAATATCTATATCTATACAAATGGAAATGTTGAATTTTCCCCAAATTTTAGTAGGAAAAATTCCGGAACATTCTTGTGGAATATTGCCCGAAGAGTGGTGAATTTTCCCTAAGATTTGATGGGGAAGATTTTCTACGCTGTTGTGTAATAATGCCTACATTTTGGGGAATTATACCAAAAATTTAGTAGGGGAAATTCCCCAAAGTTTGTGAAACATAATAAATACATTTTCATTTTTAATTAATAATAATTAATATTCATTAGTAATAATAAGGTTCAATGAGAACTACGTGTAGTTATATAAGCTTTTCAAAGAATTTTAATTATGTTTCAAGAAATAACATGGTTTTGATGGTCGTTTTTAAATTTTTTACACTATCAATTTTTTTTTGTAATGCGATTCCTGTGAGAAAAAAATGTGCACAAAAGTTTAGGTTGGTTCCTCTCCTTTATTATTACTAATATTTTAGGCTTGCAAGCTTGCTTCTCTAAATAAACTATATGTAAATATAATCATAACTGTTGACATGGCAAAATCGAGAGACATAATTTTAAAGCCTATAAGAGCATAAGAAAATGTGAATGAATCAAGCTAAGCTAACTTTATTAAGCTAGCTGTGAATTCGATCTCGAGTGTTTCCACTTTATTTGTATTTATATTTATATGGTGCTTATTTCACGAGCACTTTGCTTCCCGTTAGCAAATGTATTTGCTTCCTGATAGAGGAAGCATTTGTAGTTTTTTAAATAATTGACAATCTAAAGTTTTAATTTTGATCAATTTGAGAATAGAAATTTACAAAAATATGGGACAACAAAAATTTAAAATACAATGACAAATCAGACAATCAAATTTTGTATTTAAAATTGTAATTTTTCGAGCTGGAAAAGGGAAGGTGGAAATTCTATCGCACCCTATCCCTTGGCTTAAGCGTGCGGTGCCTTGGGGTCACAAGGACCTCGGCCTGCATGCGTATGGATTTGAATGAAAGGATCCCTATAAACGGGCTCTCCTGGATGAGAGGAAAAGGAACCCTATAAACGGGATCTCCTGGTATGCGTGATTACGGTATGGTAGAAGGGTGAAAGAGCCTAGCTAACACGGGCCTTCTGGATCCCTGGGTCGAGGCCCCTCCTGGACCGATTTACAGCTTTGTAATCTCGACTGGAATGACCTGCGGCCCGCATTGCGTCCAAGAAGCAGCTGTCCGTTTGTTATGGTGGTCTGCAAGCGGATAATTGAACATTGGGTGTCTCACTCAATGTGATCCCCCCCCTAAGTCATGAGCGTAGAGTAATCGTGCTTGTGACACTGTGGCACCTAGGGATTACGAAGGTGTCCTAATGGCCTCTCGGGGACACCGGACGACCTCCCCAAGTATTCAGTCTTACCCCTGCATGCGAGGCTCTGCAGGGGCGGACCTTTTATTTTACTAGCTTCTCGTGGGAACAACATGGAACACGGAAAACCAAAACAAACGACGAAGGAAGGAGGAAGTGACTTGGTGGTGGGGGGAGGGGGGTTAGGCCTTAAGGGGTCTAACATAACCCTTTCCTCTCCATCTATCTCTCAGGCAAGCCAAATTCAGGTGGCGACTGTGCCCCCAGCACCACCGGGAGTTGAGGGACTGACGGTCCCTCTGAACGAGGCTATGGTAACGGGAGATGCCAATCAGTCCGCCAACAAAAAGAAACGGTTCAACGGTTCCCTGAAAAGGAGACTGAAGAGGCAAGCGTAGCAGGCTAGCAGAGCAGCTGCGGGAGCTGGTACGTCAGCAGCTACAGTGCCGACATCCAGCACTGAGGCCCAGAAGAGAGGTATGGGCTCAGAGGACACCCCCCCGGGGGTGGCTAAGACTCTGAAGGGGCACAAAGCGGCCCAGCAGCCGACGAACAGAGAGTCGTCGGAAGCTGGACTGACGTCCGCTCAGAGGACTAACCGCCTGACGATGGTGGTGGCCGATGGCAATTACCCGGACTCAATGCTCACTACGGAGCAGTATGAGCTCTTCAGGGAGGCTACCTGGAGGGCATTTAAAAGAGTTTCCCCAGGTCAATGGCCAAGATTCGTGACCTCCGTCTGCAGGGGAGGGGCCTTCGTATTTGTGGCAGCCGACCTAGCAGCTAAAGCTTGGCTACTCAAAGCAGTGGTCAAGAGAAAGCCGTGGGAAGGTGCAGCGCTGAAGGTGGGTGGGGTTGAGTTATTCCAGAAGATGGTGAGAGCTACGGCGTGGTTCCCGGGTAAACCGGAAGACCCGTCTGAGGAACTCCAATGGCTGGAGGGTTTCAATCCTTCACTTAAGAGGAACCTCAGAAAGAGGACACAGCAGGAGGCACCAAGCATCTCCTTGTTGTGCAGATTCCTGAGTCCCAGACGAGGGCTCTTGCGGCGCTCGACAACAAGCCCTTCTATCACGTCGGACAGGTCAACATTAGGGTTGCCGGCGAGGGACAGGAGGGGCCTGTTGAGACACAGGAAGATCGGGAGCAGACCTAAATGACTGCTCCTGGTCTCACCATTACCCAGATTAACTTGCATCACAGCAAAGGCGCCTCTGCAGTTTTACAGAGGGGCATGGGTGCGAGGCACACAGGTATCTCGCTAATCCAAAAACCTTGGTTAGTTCGAGATATCATTAGGGGTTTAGGGGGGCTGGTCTTTTTCGTTACAGGGATCCCAATGCGGCCAAACCAAGGGCCTGCATACTGACGAAGGGAGTAAACGCTGTCCCGATGCTTGAGCTATGTTTGACAGACCTGATGGTGATAGCCATGGATCTCAAGGGAATAGGAAGGCTAGTTCTGGGATCGGCATACTTTCCGTATGACAGCGAAACTAACCCACCAGTGGAGGTATGTACACTGGTGGAATATTGCAAGGTAAGGGGTATCCCTCTACTGTTGGGATGTGATGCTAATTGCCACCATACTTTGTGGGACAGCACAGACGTCAACTCAAGAAGAAATGACCTACTGGAATACCTAATCACTACTGATTTAGATATTCTTAACACGGGGAACGCCCCAACCTTCCGTAACTCGGTCAGGGAGGAATTCATTGACATCACTCTCTGTACCAGCAGTTTTAGAGATAACGTGAAGAGGTGGAGAGTATCAGATGAACCCACTCTATCAGATCACTCACAAATAGAGTTCGTGTTGGAATCCATTGTACCCGCTGGTCCTAAATGGGTCAGAAATCCAAGAAGAACGGACTGGGATCAGTTTTCCACGGAGCTGAGGTTTGCACTTTCAGAGGTTCCCAAGTCAATTCGTGACGTGGATACTCTGGAGATGGCAGCCAACACTTTCACGGAAGTCATCAAAGCTACTTATGAAAGTAATTGTCGACCTACAAGAGTCCGAACGGCTAGGAAGACACACTGGTGTAATAAAAAACTCGAAGAGCTTCGCAGGGAAACCCGAGAGAGGTTGAGACGTGCCAGTAATGGCAAAACGAAGGGACTATGGACATCATTCACAACGATGAGGGATGAATACAGGGGTGCGATACGTAAGGCAAAGCAAGAGAGCTGGACCAACTTTTGCGCAGACATCGAGAAGGGAGCTGAGGCGGCTAGGCCGGATAAGCTGCTATTTTGAAATCCGGATGCTATTCTCGGCACTCTTAAATTGCCCGGTGGGGGTTACTTCGACTCGGACGCGGACAGCTTGGCTCACCTGATCAAGGCACACTTCCCGGGCTTTTCAAGGTTTTGAGAAGTGGGGACCGCAACGGCGGCTTGGCAACGAGATTGTCACCCCTGCCAGGGTCAGGTGGGCCCTGAAGTCCTCCAGTCCTTATAAGTCTCCTGGCCCAGATGGAATTTATCCAGTCCTCGTACAGAGGGCTGGAGAGTCCATCATAGGGCCGCTAGTAAGACTTGCTAGGGCTAGTCTTACGCTGGGACACGTCCCGGTGGCATGGAGGGGTACGAGAGTAGTCTTTATTCCGAAAGCAGGTAGGATCGGTTATACTTGTGGATAGATATATCCGCGACAAGGTTTTGTCAAGGAGGCCACTTTACAAAGAGCAACGCGCCTATAGGGCTGGTCACTCGACGGAGACGGCCCTAAGCGGAGCAGTAAACCTAATTGAAGGACAACTCAAGAAGAAAGGCCTCGCGATTGGAACCTTTATGGACATCGAAGGAGGCTTGAACAACACCTCTGGTGAGGTGCTTAGGGCGGCCATAATCACACATGGTGTGCCTACTGTAGTCAAGGAATGGACGTGCCATATGTTGGCCAACAGGAATCTAACTACGACTAAGGGTGATACCACTTTATGTGGAACTGTGGACTCGGGATGCCCGCAGGGAGGAGTTTTATCGCCCTTGCTGTGTTGCCTAGTAGAGGATGAACTGCTTTATCTACTCTCGAGTGAGGTTCAACACGTCATAGGCTATGCGGACGATATACTAGTTATCGCGCATGGCCAGCATCTGGATGCGCTCTTCGGAGTAATGCAGCAAGCACTGATGATAATGGATTCATGGTGTAAGAAAACTGGACTATCAGTCAATCCGAGTAAGACAGACGCGGTTGTTTTCACCAGAAGGTATAAGTGGGGAACCACGAGTACACTGAAGCTTGGAGGACAACAACTAGAAATCAAAGGACAAGCTAAATACCTAGGAGTAATTCTGGACAAGAAGCTGTTATGGAATGAGCACCTGGAAAGCAAGTGCAAGTAGCTATTAGCAACTCCATGGCTCTACAGGAGAGCCACAGGGAAAAGCTGGGGCTTGAAGCCGGAGACACTCATGTGGATCTACACAGCGATCTTGCGACCCAGACTAACCTACGCGGCGGTGGTCTGGTGGAGCAGGGTCGAACCATCCACTGTGAAGTCTCGACTGGAAAGGATCAGGGGACTGATTTTGAGAGGCATCACTGGTGCCTCGAAGTCGTCACCCACGATGACACT
>CAKNWT010254209.1:0-11198 GCA_932066315.1 Andricus coriarius | reverse complement strand
AAGAGAATATGGTGAAGATTCTAGGGGAGGATGGTTTGGGGGAAGAGTGGATGAAGGATTACGAGGTTGCTAGGGGAGCGAATGAGAAAGAATGAAAGAATGGATGCAAAAAAATGGTAAAATCGAGGTACAAGAGAAGTGAAAGAAAAAGGAAACGGAAGTCGCTTAAATTAGAAGTGGAAAGATTTGTAAGTAATGGTTAAGTAATAGATTGCGCTTTCGTTAAAAAATAGATATAAGCATCTAGGTATATGACTTTCTGTAAATAGATGTAAATAATAAGGATAAGATTTTATAAAATATGTAGCTGGAAGGATTGAAATAAGTGGAAGTCATGTAAACCCTCAGGGGACACATTATGAATAATATTCATAATTGAGGTCTGCGACATTCCAAATGGAAGGTCTTGAACTCTATTTTCAATGAACATATTGCACAAATATTTTAGTTCCGGGTAAAATCCAATATGGCGGCCAAAACCACGTGGGAAGTGGTCCCTTTTGAAAAATCAATCGATTTTTACTAAATTTGGTATCTGGGGGTTTTTAGTCTCGCTAATTACGAATCTAAGGTCAGATTTACAAAGTTCAAGATGGCGGATCCAATATGGCAGACAACATTTTTAAAAATCAAGCGATTTCCTCCAAATTTGTTATACAAGGTTTTTCGGGGTCGCTGACTACAAATAGGAGTTTGGATTTGATATTGAAGATGGCTGACGCAATATGTTTTTTTATGTTTTCATACTGAAGCTCAGTGCAGTTTTCATCAGATGAAGATGTTTTGGTTATTAATTTTTCCTTTTTAACAATAAGCGCATGGTTCCTCACTATTCGTGGTACAGCTGGAGGATTGTTGAATCTTTTATTCAGAAATCTGACATTATTTTGATAGTCTTGTTGACTGTAATACAAAGTTTTTATGGTGTTTGGAAACCTTGTTTTTGACCATTCAAAAAGTCCTTGAGCGGTCAATATTGCTTCTTTGCGTTTACATAGCAAGCTATATCTAACAGCTTCCCTTTTGAATGATGCTCTTGAAGCATCTGAGGGACCTCTAGCGTGTGATGTTGAACTGCAATGCCATTCAGTCTTAACACCAAAATCTTCTTCATGATTTACTAGAGTAATCATTTGATATTAATTTTTGAAATGCTCTTTAGCACCATCGCTGAAGTAAATGAGTTTTTTTGGTCTATCACATTCTGTATAAGGTAGGGAACCAACAATTTCTGAATGGTGTAAACAGCAGCTGTATCATGCTTCGTACAATTTGACAGAAGCATCAAACTCCTATGTTTTAACTCTGATTTTTCTACGTGAAAGTAAACTACTGGGAATACAGTAGCCTAATCGTTGTTAAAATGAAATGCCTGTCCAGCATTCTGAACAACAAATTTATAATTTTTAGAAAAATCTAAAATGAGTAGCAGTTCTCCAGGTTTTAAATTGCTTTTTGTCAACTCATAAAACTCGGATTGTTTTTTTGTAATAAATGAATGAGGCTTTAATGTAACCAATTTTTCCATTAGTTGTTCTACAAAATCGTTTAAAAATAGAGTTTGAGTTAATTATGTACATCTATCGGTTGCCGTTAATGATGAGAATTCCACTTCCAAAATATTGCTCTCACTTAATATTTCTTGCAAATAATACGTCAATTTATCTATATTTTTGCATTTTTTACAATCATTAAGATGGCATTTTTCATCCGAATTTTGACAAGTCATTTGTTCCAAACAATCTTAATAATTTACCAATCGATGCTCTGAATTACCAGTGAGTTTTTTTAGATCAAAAGTATCTATCATTAGTTTACAATTTTCATGAATGGTGCAAAAACAAATAGTGTGAGTTTCACTGGCACCGGGTAGAATACAACTTTGGGACGCAATTGAGCAAACTTGCTAAAACTCACCGGAGACTCTTAATGTTCTTCATTGCAAGTTGAGTAAAGATCTCTTAAATCCAATAGATGAAGGCCCTTTTTGAATCAGAGTGCAACCATCGGCACTTTTTACTGACACAAATTATTTCATTCCGGGCATGACTCTACTATTAGAGTTATAAAGATCAAACTCCTTGGAGATTTTGTGAATTCTCCACGTATCTAGAGCTACAGCGAGGATACGCAATCTTAACAGATCATTAATATCTAATGAAGTGAATTTATCTTTTAAACTTTTAAGCATACTTTCGAGTTATACTTCTCTTTCGGAAGGAGCATACGATTCAGTCATTCTTGATACTGAAGAAGAAATAGAATCATTAATTATTGAAGCATCTTCATCAGTTCCAAATGAAGAAGACTGTAATGTAGCATCATTAGAAGATCTGAAACTGTTGCTATTTTTAGGACTATTTCTCCTGCAATTATCGCCAATTTTTGCATACTCTGAAAGTAGAGGAAACAAATCTCGCAAATTAGTTGATAATGGCCGCAAATGTTTACCCATATGTTTTTTTAAGCCGTAGGGATTGCTACATCTATCGTGATGACAATTATTTTTAGGTGACATTAGTATCGTTGAGAGGGGGAAAGTATCTGCAACCGTCTAAACAAAACAGCCTCGATGCATGGCCGAAACAGATAATCTAATCATATACGCCCCTGTGTTCGCCGAAGAGAGTTCTTGGCGTGTCGGAGACGTCAAAGCCTACAATGGCACATGAATAAAATCGCGATGCGATTTTTTATCTGTATCCTTGAGAGGGGGAAAGTATCTTTAACTGCCTAAGCAAAACAGCATCGATGCACGGCCGAAACAGATAACCCAATCATATACTGCCCTGTGTTCGCCGAAGGGAGTTATTGGCATGTCGGAGACCCACGGGATCGCATGACCTCTAGAAGTCACATGAAGGTCAAAAGCATTCTTTAGAATTTCTTAGCCTAGTAGCTTGTCATGGTTTGCTGATATCAAGGTAATGATCCTTTCAAACTACGTTTTCGGGTGCGCTGATCACGAATCTGTGACCCCTATGACCCCTACACGTCAGGATCAAGGTCATTTGAAGGTCATAATTTTCAATTCGAGAGATATAGTCTTTTTGTCCTCAGATTCTGAAAGAGCAGGAAATTTTACGTTCGGAAATGTTTTTATCCACGGGTCCCAGTGACTTCTAGAGGTCATATAGAGGTCAAAATCATTCTTTAGAACTTCTGAACCTAGTAGCTTGTCATGGTTTGCTAATATCGAGGTAATGCCTTTACAAAATACGTTTTCAGGTGCGTTGATCACGAATCCGTGACCCCTATGACCCCTACACGTCGAAATCAAGGTAATTTGAAGGTCAACTTCGTTAGCTCTAGAGATATCATCTTTTAGACATCAGACCTTCAAATGACCTTGATCCTGACGTGTCGGGGTCATAGGGGTCACGTATTCGTGATCAGCGCACACGAGTGCGTATTTTGTAAGGATCATCACCTTGATATTAGCAAACCATGACAAGTCACTAGGTTCAGAAATTCTGAAGAATGCTTTTGACGTTCACGTAATCTCTAGAGGTCACTCGATCTTGTGGGTGAAAATATATCTGAATGTAAAATTTTTCGCTCTTTCAGAATTTAAGGTCAAAAAGATGATATCTCTCGAATCAACGAAGTTGACATTCACATGACCTTGATTCTGACGTATAGGTTCATAGGGATCATGGACTCGTCATCAGCGCACCTGAAAACGTATATTCCACTTGGCTGCACTCCCGAAAATATTTTGTTGGCCTGCGTTATTTTCGAACAATTTCAACTGATGTTAAGGCAAGTCGTTTCAATTAATACAATTTTTTGTATTGATATTTGATTAAAATCGTCGCGTGGCTCGAATTTTTTTCCATATTTATCACTGTGTGACGGATACAATCTGGTGGACCAAATTTTAAAAAATCATGTGTATTTCACCCAATCTGGTATCTCGGGGTTTTTGGGGTCGCTGATTATGAATACGAGCTTGAATTTGCAATTCAAGATAGAGGTTCCAAGATGACGGACTAAATTTAGAAAAATTCACCGCCATCTTGGATTTGCCGTCTTGAACCTCAAATCCAAACACGTATTCGTAGTCAGCGACACCGAAAACCATTGTATAGCAACTTTGGTGGAAATCGCTTGATTTTGAACATTTTTGTCGGCCATATTGAATCTTACATCTTGAATTTCGTACATCTGACCGTAGACTCGTAATTAGCGAGCCCAAAAACCTCCGGATACCAAAGGTTAAAATCAATTGATTTTTCAAAACGGACCACTTGCCGCGTGGTTTTGTCCACCATATTGGATTTTACCCGGAACTGAAAAATCGGTATAATATGCGATTTGAAAGTAGACTTCAAGACCTTTCGATACCATGAGCCCTTTACTTTTTTGCATCACACTTCTGCCTCTATCTCTCGCACTACGAAATTCTTCTTGATAACTCTGTGGCGACACTAACCAGCGCGAGGATAAGGTCACTCATGTATTTTATATGGATGACCGGAAGCTCTATGCCTCTGGTAAAGGCAAACTTCAAACTGCCATAAATATCGTCGCGAAGTACACAGGAGAGATTGGGATGGACTTTGGATTGGATAAATGTACCAAAATTCATCTGAAGTACGGAAAGATTGTTGGCGTTCCCGAGGAACCTGAGCTTGTGGATATAGGTATTATCAGACATCTTAACACTGGAGAGACCTATACATACCTGGGCGTGCCTCAATTCCGCATTCAGGACGTAACATCAGTGAAGGAGTCTCTCCGAAGCAAATACAAGCATCTTCTACGACAGATTTGGTCTTCCAATCTATCAGCGTTGAACAAGATATTTGCGACTAACACGCTTGCTGTCGCGGTTCTACTCTACTCGTTTGGGGTGGTTCAATGGACGAAGAACGAACTTGAGGCCCTTGATGTCACCACACGTAAGATCATAATAGAGCCCTCATCAAGCGAATGGTGTAATCCAGTCGTGATGGCTCGAAAATCAGGTGGAGGATATCGGATGTGCATTGACTTTAGAAAAGTCAACGAAGTCATTAAGGAAGATGCATATCCGTTACCCTTCATGACAGAAATATTGGATAAATTGAGTTCAGCTCGATATATTTCGACGCTGGATTTAAACAAGGCGTATCATCAGATTCCTTTGACTCAGGAAAGCAAAGAGAAGACCGCCTTCATCATACCTGGGAAGGGTCTCTACCAATATTGGCGGATGCCATTCGGACTTACGGGAGCACCTGCGACCTTCCAGCGATTGATGGACAAAGTGATAACACCGGAAATGAGGCCGCACGTGTTCGCGTATTTGGACGCGTCTTTAAGCCACAAGTCCAATATCTGGGATTTGTAGTGAACCAGACAGGGCTCAACGCCGATGAGGATAAATTACGGCCAATATTGGAATACCCTCGACCGACTAGATTGAGACAAGTCCGTCGTTTCATAGGAGCAACATCCTGGTATAGGCGTTTCATTAAGGACTATGCTAGGATTTGTGAGCCTTTAACCCGGCTAACTAAGAAAAATCAACCATTCATTTGGGGCGAAGAACAAGAGGAAGCGTTCCAGACGCTTAAAAAGGCTTTAATCTCATCACCAATACTGGCGTATCCCGATTTCAGCGTCCCTTTCACAATTCAGACAGACGCCAGCAATACTGGTCTGGGTGTAATAGTCACTCAAGAGCAGGGTGGTCAAGAAAAAGTAATAGCTTATGCCAGCAGAATTCTATCTAAGGCTGAGCGTAATTACTCCACCACGAAGCGTGAATGCCTAGCTGTCGTCTGGGCGATTCATAAATTCAGGTAATATCTGGAGGGGTATCATTTTACCGTCATCACCGATCATAGCAGTCTAAGATGGCTGTGTAATCTTCGTAATCCAACTGGCAGTTTAGCAAGGTGGTCACTCGACCTTTTAGAGTATGACTTCGAGGTAGTGCATAGGAAAGGGCCGATGCACCATGTTCCGGACGCACTCTCGCGGTCCTATGAAGAAGAGGAGGACCTTAAGTTGGCCAGGATAGAGCCTGTGGAAGACGAATGGTACGAGAGGCGCCGTGAGGCAGTCATCAACACGCCTACTAAGTATAGGAGCTGGAAAGTGGTTGATGGACGGCTCTATAGATACCAAAATAACCCTTTATTAGAGGACATTCTGAAAGACCTAGATGCCTGGAAACTGGTCGTACCTCAAGACCAGATTAATAATGTGATGAGGGAAGTACATGAGAATCCCGAATCCGGCCACATGGGCCACGGGCCCGAAAGGTTTAATGGGCCATCGTTTAGTTCAAGAGCCGTGGGCTGTAGTTGCCACGGACGTGATGGGTCCATTTAAAAGGGGAAAAAAGGGTAATGAATATCTGGTGGTATACCAGGACCTTTTTACTAAATGAATGGAGGTAGCCCCCCTAAGAAAGGCAAATGCTGCCAACATAAAGGACACCTTCGAAGACTTGATAGTCAGTAGATGGGGAACACCAGAAGTGCTTCATTCAGATCGGGGCACTGAGTATGCTAATAATGTCTTGGATGAAATGGCCGCAGAATATGGGATTCACCGCTCCTTCAGCCCGGTATATCATGCCCAGGCAAATCCAGTCGAAAGGACTAATCGAGTCCTTAAGACTATGATAGTCGCATTTGTAGAGCAGGATCACCGGGAGTGGGACGTGCATCTAAAGGAGTTCATGTTCGCGTATAATACGTCCGTGCACAGCACTACACGCTGTACCCCAGCATTTTTAAATATGGGACGGGAGCCAAGGCCTAGGAACCTGCTTCGACGCTCTCTTGAGGGGGAGGCAGAGTTGCCCCACCCGACGCTGAAGGTTGGGCAACTAGGATGTCAAGACTCACTCATTTAAGAGACTTAATTACCAAGCATCAAGATGAGGCGTTTCTGCGACAGTCCAAATATTATAACCGGGGTCGCGGAGATATTACATTCAAAGTAGGAGATCTCGTAAAGAAACCAGCTCACTTCTACTTCCGAAAGAATCAGAATGTCTCGAGTAAGCTGGTGAAACCATTTGAAGGGCCGTACGTGGTCGTAAAGGTTTGCTCACCCGGCGTGTATGAATTAGCATCCCAAGAAGGCGGATTAATCGGGAGATACCACGTTTCCAAACTTGTCAAATACGTGGAACCCGATCAGCCCGAGGACGTGGAACTTACGCCAGAGGAGGCCGCAGCCCGAGACCGGGAACTTCTCGAGATTCATGATTCAGATGGGGAAGGGGAACCGACGGCAGGAGGGGAACCTGAAATAGAAATGGTTTGGAATACGGAACCTAACCGTAAACGTTCGGTCGATCGGGAGGACGATGAGGGTCTGAGACGTACGAGACTTCGAAACCGCTCCTACTCGTCGTAACTTCAATTGAATTGGGTGGCTCATTTGGATAGGGACGCGCAGGCACGTAGAGGTTAAGAGGGAACGGAGAACGAAATGGTTTGGGCCGGGGAACGTAATCTTAAGCGTCCGGTCGATCAGGGGGTCGACGAGGGGCCTAGTCGTAAAAGACTTCGGAATCGTTCTTAATCTTCATAAGATACGTAAAATTAGCGTAGATTGGGGAATTAAGGGCCGGCAGGATTCAATTGTAGTGACTCCATTATCAGTAGTCAGTCTGGTTTCAATAAAATTAATATATTTTAGCGCAGATAAAATAAGTAAGACGTAATTTTCAGATGTTCCCATTGAAGGGATTCAGAGAAGAGCTGATCGGATGGCGCTTGGAGGATGGTCGGGCAATCATCCGGATGCAGAGGGGCTGGATTATCTTCAGACACGTGCGGGAGTACGCCACCATAACCGATCCTCGTACGGAGGACCAAATGATGAGGTATCTGGAGTACGTAGGTGGGCTACCCGATGAGGGATGCATCACGTTGGAGGACTTGTATGTTCGGGGCGCGATTGCTCCCGTCGAAGAGCCAGTGAGGAAGGCAGAATCCGAATCAAGCTCGGACTCCGATGATGAGAACGTGAGAAGATCCGCGCCTGGCTATAGCGTGGTCGTAGAGGCCCGACCGATCCCAAAAGTGGATACCAGGACGTCTAAGGCACAATCTCCCAGCAGGCCGTGCAATCGCAATGCTGCTCTTGCAGCCATGATACGTGAGGTAGCGCGAAAGTCGGATGGATCAGCTGCGCGTAGAGATCCAACACTCGTCAGCCTCCTCAGCCGGTTGCTTTGCCGGAAGTGGAGTCTCCCCCGGCAAGGCTTCCATCCATGGAGAGGGTACAGCGGAGGCTCGAAGAGGATCCAATTTACAGGACGCCTCGCACCCCCCAGTATTGGGGCAAAACGGCCAATAAACCATGTGCCAAGTGCGGATCACTAGAGCACAAATTTAACTTCTGCCCAAAGCTTCACCCACAATAAGCCAGTTGGGTGAGCTTTGATGGGTGTAGTGACGTAAAGTCCTTTTGTTTTTCTTTTTCTCTCCATAATCATTTATCCATTAATTCAGTATAATTTTTTTTTCTTTTGACCGGGCAGTGTTAACCCCCGGTAAAATTGTCATGTAACTTAGTAGGACAATCACTTGAAATTTATGAGGCATTCAGCCTTTTAGCTAGTTACTTATCATTAAGCTGGTCCACGAATTCGTGCCAGCTCAAATTGAGTGGGCGTAAAGCCTTGATGAAATTTTTTTTTTACTCTGTTAATCAGGCACTCTCAGGGCCGGCTTGGCCGGCTGTCACCTGTCACCACCCACAACAGCAAACACCACAACTAGGCAGTCGTGACCTACTTACACACACTTAACGAACACAACACTCTCACTTTCTCTCTCTCTCTCACATACATTGGGGGGAAGAAGGACACTCCGATAAAATGTGGTATCGCGGGAGCGATGCCATGCACTCTTGTCACGTGGAAAGTTATCACCGGCTGTTATGCTCCGAACTTTCGAAACACTAGCAGCCGGAAGTTTTGAGCGCGCACTGCGTATAGAAGGTGTGCGGGAATAGTGTTTGCGTCGCGCCCGCGGCGCAGGTTAGTGAAGTGACTCGCCATAGACTATAGGCTAGGCGAGCGATTGTACTAGATAAAATGGCAGTAACTATAGGACACGCAAATGAATACACCTTTACGCATCTTGGCTAAGGGTAGTTGCGGGTCTGTGTACGCAACCCATGGCTTACGCGCCAAATACTGTAGTCGGCGTCTTCTCGTCCACTCTGTGTTCGACCATCTTAATAGCCACTAAGCTTGTACTCCATCGTGGTGAGAGATTTTGGAAGTATTAATTGTCGTCGAAAAGTCTAAGGATTTCGAGACTCAAACTGAGCAGCCTTGATTGGGCGTAAATGATTGGATCTGGAATTGGCACCTAGCCAAACTTTTTGCTTGGGCGTAAAGCCTTATTGTTATTAACGATAATCGAAGGACTAAGAGTTATGTTCCTCCATTCGCCTTCGTAAAATTATAAATTGTGCGTGGTCGAGGTTCAGTGTGGTGGGGACGACGTATAAACGGGATATTTGAATGGGCTTTTTGCAATAAGTGAGTATGGGGTAGTTAGTGTTGACTAAAACTCTTTTATCGCGTCTGGTCGGTAGTGGGCATATTATTGACTCCGATCGTCCAAGATGGTGGCGACATTAACTGACCTTTCATGTCAGACATGGACCACCATGTTGGAAGGTCCTTGAGACAAACAGCATATAATTATTATGTAGTGCTCAAGAGTGATTCACAGAAGGTAGTCAGGTTTAATAAAATTGATGGAAATGGATTTATCGGAATACGGGCTTGTTCCAGAAAGTAGTAAATCATAGTTATTTCGGAGGGTCATCATTGAGCAGGTTAAATACTGACTCGGGGCATACATTAAAAGTTTCGATTCTGTACGGTAGGAAGCATCAGGCATTCGATAATCCAAGATGGAGGTAACCTTAAACGACCTTTCGTGTCGGAAATGGACCACCATGTTGGAAGGTCGTTTGTGGGCAAATCCAATGAGAGATTTAGCAGTGTAAATAATTATTTACAGTGTGTGCATTAGTGAGCATAATTTTAATACTGATCATCCAAAATGGTGGCTACCTCACATGACCTTTTGTGTCGTTCATGGACCACCATGTTGAAGGGTCGTTGATTCACTGTTCACGGAAGTATATTAATATCGATCATCCAAAATGGTGGCGACCTTTCATGACCTTTCTTGTCATTCATGGACCACCAGTTTGGAACGTCGTTGACTCTCAATCCAGATAAGTCTTTTTATGTTTCGATATTCCAAAATGGCGGTAACCTCTCATGACTGTTTGTGTCCCTCATGGACCACCATATTCGAGGATCGTTGAATTGTCAAATTGTGAATCAAATATCATAAGGAGATAGGTATTATCTCCCATTATTGAAACAAATGATTTATATTTGTTTTACGGGATTGTTTGGCTAGGACGTGTGAGGCACCAAATGCCAGAAATAAATTAACCATTTGTGACCCGTAATTTTAGTCATATTTATTGAGACTTTTAACCTGAATTCGTATCCTTGCTCAGGATGTTCCTAACCCTACCCTTCTCTGTGTTGAGCTAGTGGGGAGTAAGAATAGTAAATGTTTTGGGTAGCAATTCGAACTAAACTCAATATTATATCTTTTGTTGGTTTAGGATTTGAATGTGCAAACGAACTGGCGCCCTTCAGGCAACAAATTCATAATAACGAAATTTATATTAAGTGGCCAATGAAACTACAGGTCAACAATGACCTTTTGAAATTCGCTGGCCAATAAACCACTAGATCATGGTTAACCGTTGGCAAATCAGGTGGCCAATAAACCAGTAGGTCACTAGATAAAGTCTCTCTTTATGAAAAATATAAAATCCATTTAACTTTCACTGATTCTGTCAATCCTGATTTAGTATTGGCTTAGACATTGGCCAATAGAAAATCAAATAGATATAGGAATTTATGACTGGCTTAGGTTTGAGCCAATAAAATCTATAATATAAAATATTGAAAAGCCAAGGTTATAATATGCATAAAAGCTTGCATATCAATTCGTCAGTTCCGCGAGTATACATTTCACGCCGTCAAGGCGGACGCGGATTTCTGAATCTCCAGTGTCTTCATAACCGTATCGTTCTAAGTACACCTTACATCCTAGCCAATGGCAGAGATCCTCTCCTAAAAATGGTCAGGCACCACGAGACGATTGGGGAAGGAGCGTTCCTTTACAAAGCCGCGG
>CAKNWT010254197.1:0-11744 GCA_932066315.1 Andricus coriarius | reverse complement strand
TGCGCATAATATGCGGGAAAACACTGATGGACAAAGTCCGAAACGAGACGATCCTCAAAGAATGTGGTACGGAGGAGACACTAGTAAATATATGGGAAAGAAATCAGTTAAGGTGGTTCGGACATCTTGAAAGAATGAAAAATGAACGACTGACCAAACAGGTGTATAAAGGTGAAGTACATGGCACAAGGCCCAGAGGTAGACCGCCGAAAGCATGGATAGAGTCTGTAAATGAGACACTAATCCGAAGAGACATAAGAAGCCATAAAAACAGGAGAACTTGCATAACAAGATGCATGGACGTAGAGGAAGCAGGCCGAGAATGCCAGAACAGAAAAGTTTGGCGACAGATAGTTTATAAAAAGAATGTGAGTAGAGTGAATGACGCCTGAAACAAAGACCTTGGATACTAATGGGCCCAAGTGGGGAACCACACATAACAATTTTGTGAGGCTTTCCACGTGGGGTGATCGCTAGACAGATTGATCAGCAACCTGGGTCGGAGCAGTGTTGCGGAATGAACGTGTTGTTTAAATAAACAACGCGAGCGCTCTAGATCAATCTAAAATATCTATACCTTACACCTATATACCTATCTACCCTATACCTATATACCCATCCACATACTACTATTTTCCAACCGAGCAATTCACGCCTACCCCGAAAGGGAAACGGCTTAATGGTATAATAATAATAATAATCTTCCTTTTATATTGAGTTTTTCTTGCATGATACGGAGAGGATACAATGTGGATACGATAAGGATACGCTGTAGCATATCCGTTCCGTTCATTCGGTCCGCTGGGGTCTCTAGAGAAGAGAGAGGGAAGGCGTGAGAAAGTACAGGTGCCCGTGAAATCATGCCAGGGCGCATGTCACGCGCTCCCACCCACGCACTCCGGCAGTAGGGTAGGGAAGCCTCATGGTTCACTTCGAGAGAATGGACTATGCGAAAAGAAACAGGCAGTTCCGCAGTTGGTGGCTTGGCGGCAAGCCGAGAGGAACAAGGAGATCAAGTTGTTTGGGGTGGAATAAGAGAATTTTCTCTTATCTCTGGTTCTAAGCTCTTCATCTCTCTAGTACGTGCAGTGGGCAGATTATTGAATTTGAACTTCAATAGTTGAGTTTAGTGCCGTACTAAGGAAGGAGACCCTATAAGATTTCCAAAGTATATCTTTCTATTTTCGAAAGCCTAAGGCAATCCATCCTTAAAGTTGAATTCGAGCTAAATAAATTTCGTTGAGTCTTGGAATTGTCTTGGGGTGGAAAATAGGAACTTTTCCTCTTTTTCTGACTCTGAGTCATTTTATACTTAACACCATCGTATCTTCCTTGAAATTGTCTTGGTATGGATTTGAGGAATTTTCCTCTCACTCTGATTCTGAGTCCTTTCGGGTCGATTTGAGATCAATTAAGAATTTGAACTCCTACGAGAGGTATCTAGAAGCACCTGTGCATACTCAGCCTCATATAGATAGGCTCATTGAAAAGTAAAAAAAAAGATAAAAATAAATTTGTATGAATGTATTGGTATTTACTAGGATAGATATAAAATTTTATGATATTTATAGTAATTACGTATAAGGAGAGATTTAACTTTTTAAGGTAAGAATAGAGCTTTGAACTACTGAATAATATTATTTCAATGTTCTTTAAGAGCGGTATGTTAAAAGTTTGAATTAATGAATCTTGAAAAATATTTTTGATCCCAAAGTGGATCAGGTTATCGGAAGACAGAGATAGTAAAAGAGAGAGAGAGAGTAAGACAGAAAGCGACTCTTGTGAGTCTGAATTTGCCGACAACTGAGTCGAAGTTTGGACGAATGATTTTAAATTTAACGAGTAGGAATTAATTGACAGGAATAGAGGAATTAACGTTAGAATAGAATAGGGAGTCTTTAGTAATAAGTTAAAAATTAGGTCTTTCTAAATAAAAGATTTTCTTTTTTAATATAATAACTGTAATCTTATTTCTTTTCTCGTGAGAAACACCCATCGAATTGCATGATTACTGGTCCTCACTCCCCATATCTGAGAGATCGTGACATTTTCCTTGAGCCCCTCCTACCAAAAAAAAAACCGTTTAGTAATTTAAGGATGGCCCTAACTATTTGAAAGAAGCTAGTTATACTTCTTATCACTGTTTGTTTACAAGAACGTAAAAATCATGAATCCTCTGTTCCTTGTTGCAGAGTTAAGTTTCGAGTCATTACCTAACAGCGACGACGCTATTTCTGGTGTCCCTAGTGCCAGAACTTCTGATTCTCGTGATAAGTCTCCTCTTCCTGAGAGGTCCAGGTCCAGATCTCCTTCCGCTAGATCTTGTACTCCAGACAAGCCTTCTTCTTTAAGGCCTCGTTCTCCTATCAGGCGCATAGTTCCACCCACCACAATCTCTTCTCGTAAAGGACCTGCATATGGACTTGAGAACCTTAAATTTATTCGGCTTGCTCCCATAGCGAATTCGAGCCGGGTATTCGAACTTCGAAGATACACTTTTCCTGCCGATACGCCAGTCAGATTGAGAACAGGACACAATGCCGTTGAGCCTATGCCAACCCAAAAACAAATTGTTATCTCAACATCCGATGGTGACGCCTTTGCAATATTAGAGAGTAGTAATGCCCTTGCTGAAATCTACTGGTCTAAGTATATTGACAAACGGGTAAAAATAAACATGGAAAGTGGAAAATTTACCTTCTTGACTCCAGAAGAAATCGATGAAACTCCAGTAGGTCGTTACCGCCCAATCACGAAACATTTTCGAACGTACCGGGAAAAACCCGTGTAATCCGCAATCTTCCACACTATTAATTCAATTTTCGAAAAATGTCAAACTGATAAATTCTGAATAATAAAAATTACTAAATGTATTATTTTTTCATGTTAGCGTTGTTGACCTGATAAAAAAAATTCAAAATGCAAAGTTTTTCATTCCTTGTTAGAATTATTGCATGTTTACGGACACCATATTTAAACTTGTTCTTTTTGGAGATTTTCAATTTCAAATGGCACAATGTTGTAGGTTACTGCTTTCAAATTGTACACGTAATAATATTTTATTTTAAATAGCAATTAATAATTGGGTATTTAGTTTTAAAAATGCATGAAAGCTGATGCCTTGGTTAGAAAATAAATGAAAAAAAAATAAATTTGATGTTTCTTGTGTCAAGTATTCTTTTCCTGATATAAAAGAAATTTCTACATTTTTTCTTTCATTAACTTTAATTTCAATAATATTATTATGACTATTTTAATATCGAATTCGAAAAGTTTATTCTCACTAAAGTTTCAATAGGGTTCCAGATGCCCTTTTTAATGAACATAATCATTTTTGATTTATACAATAATTCTTTGAAAAAGATGGCTATATTTCATACTGTAATTTCCTTCCTTGCAACTGAAAAAGAAAAAATCTCTCTTTATTGAGGATATGAATTTTTAACTTAATAATGGAATTTTCAATACTAATAATATAATAGCAGACTTTTTAACCAAAACTAGTGGAATTTTTTTCTTGGCTTCTATTAATTCAGATGGCATTTGAGCGAAAAAACGAGAAATGGGGAAAAATGTGGAAAAGGGGGGAAGTTTTTTTCAAAACCGGTGGAGAAAAATAATTTCTTTAAAAAAATATAAAAAGAGGTTAATATGGGATAGCGTTCAAAGTCTAAAATATAGAAGTGCTTTTTAAACTTATGAATTTATTATTAAACTCTTCTGTTCCATATTACCAACCCTAGATTTTTGTGCAACCCCTCAAATTGTTAACGTAGTTTATGGACGGCTCCTTACAAAAGATTTTAGCTCATCCTCTCATTCTACATATATGGGTGTAATTTTTCCGGTAAAAATGTTATCATTGGCTTTTTAAACTTATTCAAAGTAAGTTAAAATATTTATATTATTTTGTTTTGAAACCCCATGAAGTTTAACATGTATTTCCCATAAGAAGAAAAGACGTTTTTGTAAATCTTATTCAGAATCCTCAATATTATCTCAATCGAGTTGAAACTCAAAATTTCTCTTCACAATCAGCCATAGAATACGAATAAAATATCAGTTTTCAAATATCACCCCCATACGTCTGTTTGCTGATAGGATAAGTGAAAATTGTCGATAAACCGCAACTATCAGGCGCAATCGATATATATGAAGATAGTCATAAACAATAATAATTTGTTTAAACAATTATTTTTGCTCAATCAAATTGATTATCAAGTCACACCTAATAAAAAACAGACAAACATTTGAAAATTTCAGAAAAAACACAACATTCTACCAATTAAGCAAAGAGAATATTAACAACCATGATAATAAATTCTTTAAACAATTATTTTGTCAACTTGAATTTATTATTACTTCACTCCAAATGAAAATTAAACAAAAAGCCAGAAATTTAAAGAAAACCGCATCTTTCTAGCATTATTCAAATAGAATATTATTAATAATTATTATAAATTGTTTAAACAATGATTTTGTTAACTTGAATTTATTATTACTTCACTCCAAATGAAAATTGGACAAACAGCCAGAAATTTAAAAAAAACGCATCTTTCTAGCATTATTAAAATATAATATTATTACTAATTATAATACATTGTTTAAACAATCACTATTATTAACATTAATAAACTGTCACTTCCATCTAATTGGAAATCGGACAACAAATGGCAAACTTGTGAAAAAACCGCGTCTTTCTAACTCCATTCTATGAGAAAGTTACTAAAAAAAAAAAAAATTGTTTAAACAATTCATGAAAATATCTGATTTTCAGTATAAAGTAATATTTTATGTATTAGAAACAATTCACATTAAAGAAACCGCAAAGAAATCATAATTAGCGCCAAAAACTCGCAAAACCCATTTTTCCACTTATGGGGTTTCTTTGGGACCCTATAAAACAGACTTATGGGGAATATATATTTGAAATGTGAGATTTTATTCGTATTCTATGGCTAATTATGAAGAGATATGTTCTCTTTGTCGAATCGTAGAGTCTATTGGGTAGCTATGACAGCACCACCAATTCAAAACAAGTTTGAATTTCAATTAAATATTAACAAGAAATCTTACAGTAAATAACTAATTTTAAACCGTAGTATAACATTTATTATTGCAATGAATTGATATTCGCTGCTCTTCTTCATTAAGCCCCAGACAGCCCCACTGCTGGTCGACTTGAGCTCGCGATCGTGCTTATTCACTATGTGTGTGCCTCCTGCTTCGAGTGAACTGCCGCAACGTCATGACCCAGTAATATAGTTAGGCTGTTAGAGTGTAACACCCGCGGCGCGGCGTCAATTCTCAGAATGAATAAGCCCGGGCGCGCTATCTCCGAGTTTGACTGTATATATCAAAATTATCTATACTGATATCAGTTCAGTAGATAGCTAATCATAATAAAAAGGGGCTTCACAATCCGTGAAAAATAACTCCACTGCAATGACCAGTGTTCCCTCATAAAATTCTGATTATCTTAGCGTACAATGAGGCAAGCTGGAATCTGAACAAATTTTCAAAAATAAAAGACAATATTTTTTGGAAAAAGATCATCTTTCTATTTTTCTATCCGTCTATATTGGTGGACCACAAAATAAAACAAACATGCTTTAATTTTAAATAGTTGAAAATTGCCCGGAAAAGGTCATATTTTCATATCTCTTATATTTATTCTTCTCCTTCTTACGTAACTAATGAACGATTACCAGGCGAGCACGTCCCGAGGCAAAGAAGGGATCGAGCTACCCAGAGATCCTCAAGGACCCGGACGTCAAAGCTGAGGACTAAAATCTCGTCTGCCATCGGGGAGGCTGTTGGGTTTGGGGGGAAGAGCGCCAGCTCGTTCCCTGTATCGAAGTCGGGGTTCTGGGCCTCGAAGACACAACCCTAGAAGAAAAGGTACCAGACTCTGTGAGAAAAGACTTAGCATACGTCAAGCTAAACGAGGAGTTTACCGCGAGGATACACCATACAGGACACCATGAGGTGGGGAAAGTGTCCCATAGTGCTACCACCGCGCCGGAAAGAAGGGAGAGCTTCGGACTAACCATCTACAGGGGACAAAGAGATTCCCGTCGTTTAGGGAGTCCGCTCCATCGAGGAAGCCGCAGAAACTTCAGCGGTAGCCGAGCAAGCCCTATCAAGATGTGGAAGGCCGATGAGTTCGCTGCGCGATGCCTTCGCGTTGCTGCGCATGATGCGTACATCTTGGTTGGTCAGGAGAGGCGACAAAGGCCAGGTTGGCATAAGCAGCAGGACGCCGAAGCACGGCGTAGGGAGCCTATAGGCATGGCCTTGAAATAATGCCAAAGCAGTTCAAGGGTCATTATCTGGATCACCTTCCCTAAAAAACATAAATATTAAATTATATTTCAACGGTAGCCATATTGGATCCGTCATCTTGAGCTCATAGCTTCATTGCTCGAAATAGAAAAGTGCACCATAAAGACATCTTAAATCTCGTTTTTCTGAATTGGAAATCAAAAAGAGTATTACCGAAAACCCTTGTATATCACCCTTATTCAAAACTAGAGGTTGTGGGGTAAAATGAACTGAACTTCGCTCATTCTATCTATTTTCTCAGTATCCCACATTTAAATAAATGTCACTGTCCCCTTAAAATAGATTTAAAAAAAACAATGTTTTTATGTGTATTCACTTTACACTCGCAGGCCAAAAATGGCCTCTTTTTAAGATCCTCCGTTTCTGAATTCCACAAAATCCTTGAATATTCCAAATTTCCTAAATTCCTAAAGTAGTAGGAAATTCTGGAATTCCAAAAATTCTCTGAAATTCCTAAAATTCTCTGAATTCCTTGAATAATAAGACTTTGAATATAAAAAAGAAGGTTTAATTTTGAGATTGATTTTTAATCCTTTCCAATTCACAAATGTTGATTTTATTTTTCAGGTGTATACACCATAGAACCTGATGATACAATATCGTTTGTCGTTTATGGTGGAAAATACTTTAGAGTAACGATAAATCCTGTAACAAAAGCCGCGGAAGAAATTCAACTCGTAAATGGAAATAAACACACGTCATGAGATAGCTCCTTTGAGGCTGATGTTCGTGGATTGAAATTTTTATATTTTAGAGGAGGGTAATATTAAGCGATTAGGGGAGCCAATATTCCCAGGAGACCAACTCCGCCTATAGTTCTACTGTTATATTCTTAAACAGCAAAAGTGAATAAATGTTCACCGATGTGTTTAATTTGGCTGTTATGCCACTCCATATTTTTTCTAACATGCCTTCGCCATTAATAACTAAGTATTAAGTTTCAAACACTGATAATTTTAAGTAGAACAATTGTCAATGCATCGAATTCCTTGAATATTCTGAAATTCTTGATTTCCCTGAAATCCTTGAATTCTCCGAATTTCCTGTAATACTTGAATCTTTGGAATTACTTGAATTTCTTAAAAATCCTCAATTTATGGAATATTCGGATTTCTCTGAATTACTAAAAAACTGAATTCCTTGAATATTTGGAATTTCATAAATATCCTGAAATACTCGAATATTTGGAACTTTCTGAATTCCTTAAAAAACCCAAATTGGTTCATAAAAGTTAAGTAAAACAAAAGGAAATTTGAAGATGAAATGGTCGAGAATTAAATATCAGAATTTAACAGTGAGTAACTTCAAGAGCTGGGCTAAATAGATACTTAGGAGCTTTGTTTGAAAAAAGAGTTTAGAGCAAATTACCCATAAAGAATTGGATGTCATTTTTCTGTAGATGTTTGTTTATTCTAGCAAGTATAAGTTTCTCGAAGACCTTATTCTCTATATTTATAAGACTTATGGGTCTACGCAGCTTTTGAGCAAATTAAGAATGATTTCCTTTTTCTGGACGAAAAGGATTGCCTTCCGTGGCTCTAATGCACTTAGAAATTTCTCTATGATTGTTCATTTTGATTTATTTCTCATCAGTGGCTGTCAGGAAGTCATCAACTTCTTTCTCGATTTTGATTATATGGGCTGATCCCATGGGGGCGTCTGGAGGTGAAAATTGTGTTTTGTGAGAGGAGGCAAGAAAGTTTGCTTTGATTTGAAGTTTGAATAAACAGTCTTCCAGTTGATGCATCAATGCTCAGAGGATTTTGGTTTCCATGGTTTTAAAGAGGCGATTAACTCCTTTCTAATGGCTACAGATTTTATTCTTTCAATGTTTTTGTAAGAGTTTATTTTTATTAGTTATCAGGTCTATTATTTTGGGACCTAAAGTGATTTCGTGTTTTTTGAGTGCAGTCTTGGGTAATGATGTGTCTACTGCAGTTTTGATGTCCTCTCTGAGTTATATTATGGCGTTGTCAGTTTCTTCCATGCTGTTGAGTGTGTTATTTGAGGCTGTATTTTGCTCTAGATAATGAAAAAATTCAAGCAAATCGGCATTCTTAGAATTGTTTTAAGGTTCATTAGGTACTTTGTCACAGTCATGATCTCTGTTTAAGATTACTGGTCTGTGTTACTATAGACGTTATAGCCCTGGATTTCGAGTGGTTTTTTTTTATGAGGGTTTCGCTGAAAGGAAAAATTGTGCAATCCTTCTGCTAAAGGAAGCTTGTTAATTTTTCATGTCTTTTTCTGGATGACACCGCATGCGTTCCAGAAAATTATTTTTAGCGGCTGATTAGTTCATGAATTAAAGATTTTCCCTTGCAAGATTTAGTACTTGTTTGATGATATGAGAGTCGAGGGTGATGGCTTCTAGAAGTGTGTTAGAGACGAACATGATACTTGCTGAGAGAGCAAGAGAAAGAGGTTCGTTTATCAGAATTGCTGAGGTTGTGTCCTATCCTTTAGTTTAGGTAACTAAATGGCTCTGTTTGAGGATATTTTTGTAATTTTGACGAGGAGATGACATTTGAGGTACAGCTGGAGTTATTTTTGTGACAGCCTTTGTGAGTGTGGTTGTGTGTGTGTTTTCGCAGCTTTCTTGTACTCAAGGAATTATTTGTAATTGGCAACATGATCGCCAGTACAGTTTGCGCAGATGGCTGGACTTGCGGCAATTTCCCACACGCAGAAGATTTCTGTTCTTTTACACACTTCCAACTGGTATGGTAATTGTCCAAAACGTAGTCGAACCGTTAGCCATGGAAGCATTGCTTAAACTTTTCTGGCTTTTTGGTACGTTCCTTAAAGATACAGGTGAAGGCTAGAAGTTTGGGTATCAACACCTCAGTAGCTTTTTGATCGTTGTGGACCGATGTCATGATCATAGGGATGGGGTTTTTTCTCACGCAATTTCGCATTCTGATACAAGAATAGGTGGTGAAGCCTAGTTCTTTGAGTTCCGAGATAACTGTGTCTTTGGGATAGGAAAACGGGACGTTTCTGATCATCAGTTTGACTGATGGAGATGAGTTTGAACTTTTGTGCAGACAATATTTAAAGTCGTGATCGCCCAGGGCTTCAGAGATGAGCAGTAGACTCTTTCAAAAGAAATATGGACTGCGTAGACTTCACTACGCTCATGGCAAATAATTGGGAAAAATCTTGAGTGATTCTTGAAGATAATGTGATATTCCATGTGGGGTTGATTCAATTCATCGATAATGAAGTTTATAGAAGGAATCTAGGTTATACCCTGGGAATTGGCCCTGGTAGTGGGTACCAGAGTTTGAATCTAGCGTTACTCAATGGCCCGAACATAGTAGACATCAGTGTACTCATGATAGATGTCTTCGACGTCTTACTGCTTTCATTGATGGAAATAACGGACGCTTTCTAGAGGAGACCACGATCCGCTATTTTATCTTGATGATCTTGCTCTACTCACTTCTGGAGGTGACTATAGAAAAGTTGATCTCAACGCCTCCTTCTTCCATCATGGTGGTGGGCTTTTCGCTAGTACTGCTGCTTCCTGCTGGGCATGAAATTGGGTTTGAGCTCTGCGACAAGGGTGTTATAGAGCGCAGGTTTCTTGGTTTCGCGACAGAGACTACTTTTGTGTTGACACTTCGGCTCTCAGCTGAAGTTAGAGAGGGGCTTCTGCTGGCTAATGCGCTTACTGAGTCTATCTGGAATAAGATAAAAGAGACCACTGGAGAGTTTTGAATCACATGTACATAATTTAACGCTCTGCGTGAATTCCAGTAGCCAACTTCAGCAGGTTGGAATCTGTGAAGATCATGTAAAAAGGGGTCCAAGATACAAGACAGCCAGGTGGTCAAATACGGAAGAATGATCCTACCAAACTCAGTGCAAGTTTTCGGTTACGTTAAACTAGTGCAAAAAATGCACTGTGAAGGGCAAAATCCCAATCACTTCTTTTCTGTAATCATTAGTATTAATACCTCAAAGGATGCTTTACGTTCATCTGGTCAAAAGACAACTCTTTATTGTGAAATATCTGATGTTGCGATTCGAATTTTAGGAGAAATATAACTTTTATAATTTATTTAATTCTCATTATAATAATTTTTCACAGAGATATAACCTGCCTATTTTATCAGTTGTTGGATAGCGTACAAAGTCTATAAAATGATAGTTATAATGTAAATGTTTGTTCTGGCTTGAAAGCTATTGTAATGCTTCTTCCACGTAGTTTCTGCTCATTGGGAATTCTTATAATTATGTAGGTTTTGTGGATAATAATAACCGAAGAAGATTAATATACATATAGCGGTCAATACATCCAAACGTTCTCAGTCACCATTTAAGAAATCTACCTAAAAAAATGAAAATTCTCATCAGCACTCATCTTTTTACAATTGTTGTTTTTCTATATGTTGGTGGTAAGTGTACTTAATATGATATAAATCTCAATGTAAATATGGAATATTACATTTAAAATATGAAATTTATTTAATTTTTATTTCATACTATCTAAGTTGTATATGCATGATATTATTTTATTCCTAAGGCTTTTACTTATTAGAACTCATCAACATTAAAATAGTTCAGTATTTAATTTATAACTTTTAAGCTTCTCACTTAACTTTTTTTTCGCTTTTGTGAAGTTTTTTTCAATACTGAATATTTTTGTGATTTCAAAATTTAAAAACTGTTTCTCCTGGACATTATTTCATCTAAATTGTTATATATAACACATATGTATAAACATCGGAATTGTTTTGGCTTTAAATTATGCAATCTTATCAAAAGTGTTCAATTTGTGTAAACGTATTCTTGAAATTCTTTGAATTCCACAAAGTCCTTGAATTCCTTGGATATTCGGAATTCTCTGAATTCCCGAAAAATTCAGAATTCCTGAAAATCTCGGAATTCCCTGAATTCTTTAAATTCCTTGCATTTATTGAATTCTCAAAATTCCTTGGATTTCTTGAATTCTCGAAATTCCTTGACTTTCTGAAAATTATCAAATTCTCTAAATTCCTAGATTAGATTGGATTCCTTGAATTCTCGGAATTCCCTCAAATCTCAGAATTACTTCATTTCTCTGAATCCCTTGAATAACTCTCTGAATTTATTCAAATCTATAAATTGCTTGAATTCACTGAGTTTCTGGAATTCTCTTAATTCCTTGAATTCCCTGAATTCTCTGAATTCCTTGCATTTTTTGGATTCTAAAATTTCCTTGGATTTCTTGAATTCTCAAAATTCCCTGACTTTTTAAAATCATGAAATTCTCCGAATTCTCTAAATTCCTAGATTTAATTGGATTCCTTGAATTCTCGGAATTCCCTCAAATCTCAGAATTACTTCACATCTCTGAATTCCTTAAATAACTCTGAATTTATTCAAATCTATTAATTCCTTGAATTCACTGA
>CAKNWT010254196.1:0-20631 GCA_932066315.1 Andricus coriarius | reverse complement strand
TTTATTTTGCTTCTCTTAATAATTATAATGCCATATTACTTTAGGATTACTTTACCATTACCGACATATTTGAGCCCTATGTTGTTTATAAGAAATTGGCAAAAAGGCTAATTTTCTCAAAAACCTGATCTGATTCGGATTAAGCGGCCCTAAAAACATATAGGTATGGTAGTCTGGTTCACTGTACATGCCACTTTTATTTTAGTTCTGGGCCGGTGCAGTCAGTCTGTTATAAAAGTCAATTACTTATAAAAAAAAGGAATGTTTTGTAGGTACTTCGCTTATTAATATTTTTTGCTTAACGCCTTTAAGATAAAGATGACAATTTAAACCAATTCGCAAATGTGGTCTCAGTTCTAATTCCAAAAACAAGTATGCTTTTCTACGTTTCCGAGGAGTTCCGATATGGATGAAAGCACAATTTTTCCTCTTCGAAGGGTGCTTATTACGAACTCGACTTTTCTTTCTGGATCCTTAATAACCCTAGCGGACCGAATGAACGGAACGGATACGCTACAGCGTATCTCTATAGTATTCACATCGTATCCTCTCCGTATCATGCAAGAAAAACTCACTAAAAAGGGAATATGAACATTTAATTTGTTGAAATTCGGATTCTACGTGAAATTTTGCGTTAGAAGGTCATCCATAATCGTTTAAGGAGTACTGCTTAAACGATGATGGATGCTTGATTATGGACGCTTGAAGTCGCCTTCAGCCCACGTTGTCGATAGGTATTATATTTTTTTAAAGTTTTTATCGTTGCAAGAAAAACTATTGCAATAACTCCGTGACCTTCTAACGCAAAATTTCACGTAGATTCTGAATTTCAACAAGCTAAATGTTCATCTTCCCTTTTTAATGAGTTTTTCTTGCATGATACGGAGAGGCTACGATGTGGATAATATAGGGATACGCTGTAGCGTATCCGTTCCGTTCATTCGGTCCGCTAGGGAAGTGTAAGAAAACCGATTCCGATTCAGTAAATAATTATTATTTAACTGATTGTGATCATATAGGCGATGGCAAACATACAAAACAGCGTCACCAACTTTTTTTGCGCAATGGGTTCTCAAAAAGTTGAGATATTTTGTATTTTAGTCCACTTTTTCGAACTTATCTGAACCTACTTTGTAATCAGTATTTCCAAAAAACGTTTATTTTTAAACATTATTTAACAACATCAGTTCCATAGTTAGTATTCACATTTTTTCTTTTTCCCTGTTAAAATATGGAAATAGGTCACTTACATAAGAGTATCGTCAAAAACCTTATTATAGAGACAATATTGTAATGTGAGCATTACTGACCATTGTCTGCTACTGCACAGCCAATATCAGTCGATTGTTTAGGGCGGTTGTAGCAAATTCAACCTTGAACTTGTGTTTTCGGGCCACACGCTTCTTAGCTTTCCGTTATATCGGAAGCGGAATCTACAGTCCTTTCTGACAGTTGGATAAAATTAATTTAAAAGTAATGAACTTGTAAATCCGAATAACTTACAGATGATTAATGTCCAAATTGGACCGGATTGACGTACGAGCTTAGTTCGAGATTTGAAAAGTTCACTTTGGAAATACGAACTAACACTTGTTCAAAATGAATTAGGAAATCCGAATAAATTACAACTGATAATGACCACATTGAACCAGATTGAGTTACGAACTTTATGAGCGATTTAAAAAGTTCAGTTTGGAAATCCGAACTGAAAATGGAAAATTGAAATAATATTTCAAAACATTTCAAGTGATTTCCTAAACCTTCGAAAAAGAATTTAGACCAAATAATTAAATGATCAACGAAAAACTTGAATTATCAACTGAGAAGATAATTTTGTACCGAAAAAGACAAGTTTTCAACTAAAAAAAATAAAATATCAACCGAATGGTAGAATTTTAACCTAAAAACAAAATGAATTTACCGCCAAAACTTGAACAGATAAATTTTAAGTTAAAAAATTAATTATCAACAATAAAAGATCGATTTCTCAACAAAAAAAAGTTCAATTTTCAACCAAAAAGATGAATTTTCAACTAAAATTATGAATCTTTAACAAGAGTAATTAAATTTTCAGTTGAGAAATAAATTTTCATCCAAGAAAGAACGATTTTTCAAAGAAATAGTTAAATTTTGAACCAAGTAGATGAATTCTCAATGCAAGATCTAATAGTTGATATTTCAATCAAAATATACAATATTAACTTTAAATCAAAATCAGTTGAATTCAACTAAAAAGGACGAATTTTCAACAAAATAGTTAAATCCTCAACCGAAAAGACGAATTTTCAACAAACCAGTTGACTTTTCACAAAAAGGTATACTTTTTAAAAGTAAATTAAGATTCAACCAAATAGTATTTGGGAATTTTCCAAATTTAAAGAAAAAATAGGGTTTGCGGCAAACTTTTCAGGTGGGGAATATTTAACATTTTGAAGTACACAAAGTGGTACTCAAAAGTCGTAGTATAACTATAATTCAACATGTGATTAAGTGCTCGAAACTTATATTCTAGGGGCTCTAAAATCAAGATAAGAGAGGTTTATTTCTTCGTTTTAAAACATTTTTACAGATAGATTCGTGATTGTCCAGCAGATGAACACACAAAATTAAATTTATTTTACAGTAATAGGCAATAATGGAAAACAATTAAAACAACAATGCTTTTAGAAAATTTACGTTACTTTGTGTGCAAAGTTTTTCTTTAAAGTAAGAAAGGGCATAGCGAATAATGTTCAAATTAAACCGGATTGCAGTATAAAACTAGATAACCAACATCATCGGATTTTGTCAGGAGAGCGAAATAACATTCTGTAAAATCGACATCACCACTTAGAAATAAAACAGAAGTTTACTCCCAAGCCGAACAAAAACATCCAGTTCCGAGAAATAGAATGTCGAAGTTTACCATCTCAAAGTGACATGAACCTAAAATTGAAACAGGCTTGTATTCAGATAATACAACATGTATTCGATTTTTTAAGCATTTTTAATGGGAAAAGCCCATTTTCGAGAAAATGTTGGTTATCTCATTCTGTACTGACAAGGGGAGATCGGCAATTGTTAAATTTTTGTAATAAAAACTTAGTATGAATTTGTTACAGCAGCAAAGTGCGACGTTTTGCCATTTTCAAGAAAATCGACCTTGAAATATCCGCCACACCCAATATTTAGATTGGCGAAATATTTAGTTTGGTGTTTCTTAGCCGAAAGGTTGTGTGTTCGATTCTTCGCTGTCTGCACTTTTTTTATTTTTTTTATTTATTGACATGTTTATAAATATAATTTTCTTCCAAAATCTTTTTTAATTATGCTTATTAGGTCGCAAATCCGAACCGCGATGACCGTTATAAGAAATCCGAACTGAAACCGTTTCAAAATTAACTCGGAAATGCGATTAGATTACAGTTGATAATGTCCAAATTTAAATAGCGGTTTAAAAAGTTTAAATTGGAAATACAAACTGAAACTAGTACAACATGAATTCGGAAATCCGATTTCATTACAGTTGATAATGTCCAAATTGAATCGGATTAACGTAGGAACTTAGTTCGAGATATTAAAAGTTCGATTTGGGAATCTGAACTGAGACTAATTAAAAATGAACTCGGAAATCCGAATAGATTAAAGTTGATAATGGCCAAATTGAACGGGATTGAGATACGAACTTAGAGTGTAATTTAAAAAGTTCAATTTGGATATTCGAAATAAGACCAATTCAAAGTGAACTCGGAAATCCGATTAGATTATAGTTGTTAATGTTCAGGTTGAAGCGGATTGACACAGGAACTTATTCAGAGATTTGAAAAGTTTGGGTTGGAAATCCGAAATGAGACCAATTCAAAATGAACTTGGAAATCCAAAAAGATTACAGGTGGTGGATATCCAAATTAAGCGGATTGAATGAAGAACTCAGCGCGCGATTTCAAAAGTTCAAGTTGGAAATCCGAACTAAAACTAGTTGAAAATGAATTTGGAAACCCGATTAGATTACAGTTGGTTATGCCCAAATCAAACCGCATTGACGTAGGAACTTAGTTCGAGATTTGAAAAGTTCAGTTTAGAAATCCGAACTGAGACTAATTCCAAATGAACTCGGAAATCCGAATAGATTACAAATGGTGGATGTCCAAATTGAGCCGGATTGAGTTACGAACCTAATGTGCGATTTAAAATGTTCAATTTGGGAATCCAAACTGAAACTCTTTTAATATGAATTCGGAAATCCAACTAGATTAGAGTTGATTATGTCCAAATTGAACCGAATTGACGTAGGAAATCAGTTAGAGATTTGGAAAGTTCAGTTTGGAAATCCGAACTGAGACCAATTCAAAATGAACTTAGAAATCCAAATAGATTACAGATGGTGAGTATCCAAATTGAACCGGATTGAATTAAGAACTCAGTGTGCGATTTCAAAAGATCAAGTTGGAAATCCGAACTGAAACTAGTTGCAAATGAATTCGGAAATCCGAATAGATTATAGTTAATCATGTCAAAATTAAACCGGATTGACGTAGGAACTTAGTCCGGGATTTGAAAAGTTCAGTTTTGAATTCCGAAATGAGACCAATTCAAAATGAACTTGGAAAGCCAAAAAGATTAGAGATGGTGGATATCTAAATTGAACCGGATTGAATCAAGAACTCAGTGGGCAATTTTAAATGTTCAAGTTGGAAATCCGAACTGAAACTAGTTGCAAATGAATTCGGAAATCCGAATAGGTTATAGATAATAATGTCAAAATTAAACCGGATTGACGTAGGAACTTAGTTCGAGACTTGAAAAGTTCTATTTTGAAATCCGAAATGAGTTCAATTCAAAATGAACTTGGAAAGCCAAAAAGATTACATATGGTGGATATCAAAATTGAGCAGGATTGAATTAAGGACTCAGTGCGTGATTTCAAAAGTCCAATTTGGAAATACGAGCTGAAACTAGTTTAAAATGAATGCGGAAATCCGATTAGCCCTAGCGGACCAAATGAACGGAACGTATATGCTACAGCGTATCTTTATAGTATGCACATCGTATCCTCTCCGTATCATGCAAGAAAAACTCATTAAAAAAGGATGATGAACATTTAACTTGTTGAAATTCGGATTCTACGTGAAATTTTGTGTTAGAAGGTCATGGAGTAATTGCAATAGTTTTTCTTGCAAGGATCAAAACTTGAGAAAAATATAATACTTATCGACAACGTGGGCTGAAGGCGTTTTCAAGCGCATCCATAATGGTTTAAGCATTACTCCTTAAACGATTATGGATGCTTGATTATGGACGCTTGAAGTCGCCTTCAGCCCATGTTGTCGATAAGTATTATATTTTTCTTAAGTTGTTATCGTTGCAAGAAAAACGATTGCAATTACTCCGTGACCTTCTTACGCAAAATTTCACGTAGAATCCGAATTTCAACAATTTAAATGTTCATCTTCCTTTTTTAATGCGTTTTTCTTGCATGATACGGAGAGGATACGATGTGGATACTATAAAGATACGCTGTAGCGTATCCGTTCCGTTCGTTCGGTCCGCTAGGGAGATTACGGTTGATGATGTCCGAATTGAATCGGATTGACGTAGGAACTTAGTTCGAGATATTAAAAGTTCGATTTGGGAATCTGAACTGAGACTAATTAAAAATGAACTCGGAAATCCGAATAGATTGAAGTTGATAATGGCCAAATTGAACCGCATTGAGATACGAACTTAGTGCGTAATTTAAAAAGTTCAATTTGGATATTCGAAATAAGACCAATTCAGAATGAACTCGGAAATCCGATAAGATAATAGTTGTTAATGTTAAGGTTGAAACAGATTGACGCAGGAACCTAGTCAGAGATTTGAAAAGTTTGGTTTGGAAATCCGAAATGAGACCAATTCAAAATGAACTTGGAAACCCAAAAAGATTAGAGATGGTGGATATCCAAATTGAACCGGATTGAATCAAGAACTCAGTGCGCAATTTGAATTGTTCAAGTTGGAAATTCGAACTGAAACTAGTTGCAAATGTATTCGGAAATCCCAATAGGTTATAGATAATAATGTCAAAATTAAACCGGATTGACGTAGGAACTTAGTTTGAGATTTGAAAAGTTCTGTTTTGAAATCCGAAATGAGTTCAATTCAAAATGAACTTGGAAAGCTAAAAAGATTACATATGGTGGATATCCAAATTGAGCAGGATTGAATTAAGGACTCAGTGCGTGATTTCAAAATTTTAATTTGGAAATACGAGCTGAAACTAGTTTAAAATGAATGCGGAAATCCGATTCGATTACGGTTGATGATGTCCGAATTGAGTCGGCTTAACGTAGGAACTTAGTTCGAGCTATTAAAAGTTCAATTTGAGAATCCAAACTGAGACTAATTAAAAATAAACTTGGAAATCCGAATAGATTGAAGTTGATAATGGCTAAATTGAACCGGATTGAGATACGAATTTAGTGTGTAATTTAAAAAGTTCAATCTGGATATTCGAAATAAGACCAATTCAAAGTGAACTCAGAAATCCGATTAGATTATAGTTGTTAATGTTCAGGTTGAAACGGATTGAGATAGGAACTTATTCAGGGATTTGAAAAGTTTGGTTTGGAAATCCGAAATAAGACCAATTCAAAATGAACTTGGAAATCCAAAAAGATTACAGGTGGTGGATATCCAAATTAAGCGGATTGAATTAAGAACTCAGTGCGCGATTTCAAAAGTTTAAGTTGGCAATCCGAACTAAAACTAGTTGAAAATGAATTTGGAAATCCGATTAGCTTACAGTTGATAATGCCCAAATTAAACCGAATTGACATTGGAACTTAGTTCGAGATTTGAAAAGTTCAGTTTAGAAATCCGAACCGAGACTAATTCTAAATGAACTCGGAAATGCGAATTGATTGCAAATGGTGGATGTCTAAATTGAACCGGATTGAGTTACGAACCTAATGTGCAATTCAAAAAGTTCAATTTGGGAATCCGAACTGAAACGCTTTTAAGATGATTTTGGAAATCCAACTAGATTAGAGTTGATAATGTCCAAATTGAACCGAATGGACGTAGGAACTTAGTTCGAGATTTGAAAAGTTCAGTTTGGAAATCCGAACTGAGACCAATTCAAAATGAACTTAGAAATCCAAATAGCTTACAGATGGTGAATATCCAAATTGAACCGGATTGAATTAAGAACTCAGTGTGAGATTTTAAAAGATACAGTTGGAAATCCGATCTGCAACTAGTTGCAAATGAATTCGGAAATCCGAATAGATTATAGTTAATCATGTCAAAATTAAACTGGATTGACGTAGGAACCTAGTCCGAGATTTGAAAAGTTCAGTTTTGAAATCCGAAATGACACTAATTCCAAATGAACTTGGAAAGCCAAAAGGATTAGAGATGGTGGATATCCAAATTGAACCGGATTGAATAAAGAAATAAGTGCGCAATTTCAAATGTTCAAGTTGGAAATCCGAACTGAAACTAGTTGCAAATGAATTCGAAAATCAGATTAGATTACAGTTAATAATGTCAAAATTAAACCGGACTGACGTAGGAACTAAGTTCGAGATTTGAAAAGTTCAGTTTGGAAATCCAAAATAAAACCAATTCAAGATGAACTTGAAAATCCAAAAAGATTACAGATGGTGAATATCCAAATTGAACCGGATTGAATTAAGAACTCAGTGCGCGATTTCAAAAGTTCAAGTTGGAAATCCGAACTGAAACTAGTTGCAAATGAATTCGAAAATCAGATTAGATTACAGTTAATAATGTCAATTTAAAACCGGACCGACGTAGGAACTTAGTTCGACATTTGAAAAGTTCAGGTTGGAAATACGAACTGAGACCAATTCCAAATGAACTTGGAAATCCAAATAGATTACAGATGGTGAATATCCAAATTGAACTGGATTGAATTAGGAACTCAGTGTGCGAATTTAAAGGTTCAAGTTGGAAATCCGAACTGATACTAGTTGCAAATGAATTCCGAAATCCGAATAGATTATAGTTAAAAATATCAAAATTAAAACGGCTTGACGTAGGAGCTTAGTCCGAGATTTGAAAATTTCAGTTTTGAAATCCGAAATCAGACTAAGTCCAAATGAACTCGGAAATCCGAATAGATTACAAATGGTGGATGACCAAATTGAACCGTATTGAGTTACGAACCTAATGTGCGATTTGAAAAATTCAATTTGGGAATCGCAACTGAAACTACTTCAAGATGAATTCGGAAATCCAGCTAGATTAGTGTTGATAATGTGCACATGGAACCGGATTGACGTAGGAACTTAGTTCGACATTTGAAAAGTTCAGTTTGGAAATCCAAAATGAGACCAATTCAATATGAAGTTGAAAATCCAAAAAGATTACAGATGGTGAATATCCAAATTGAACCGGCCTGAATTAAGAACTCAGTGTGCGATTTCAAAAGATAAAGTTGGAAATCTGAACTGAAACTAGCTGCAAATGAATTCGGAATTCCGAATAGTTGATAAATAATAGTTAAAAATAATAATATAATAATAATAATAATAGATAAATAATAGTTGATAAAAAGTTCAGTTTTGAAATCCGCACTGAGAACTATAAAAAATGACCTCCGAAATCCAAATAGATTAAACTTGATAATGTCCAAATTGAACCGGATTGAAATAGTAACTTAATGCGTGATTTAAAAAGTTCAGTTTCGTAATCTGAAATGAGACCAATTCAAAATAAACTTGAAAACCCAAAAAGATTACAGATGGTGGATATCCAAATTGAACCGAACTGAAATTAGTTTAAAATGAATTCGGAAATCCATTTAGATTACAGTTGATATTTTCCACATTGAACCGGATTAACGCACGAACTTAGTTCAAGATTTAAGAAATTTAGTTTGAAAATCCGAATTGAGACCAATTCAAACTGAACTCGGAAATCCAAAATGATAACAGGTATGGAAAATCTGAACTCAAACTAGTTGAAAAAGTGCGCGAGTTAAAAAGTGCAGTTTGGAAATCTGATCTGAGGCCAATCCAAAATGAATTCGGAGATCTGCACTATTGTCAGTTAGGAAAAATCCTAACTGAATCTGGTGCAAAATGAACTCGGAAATCCGATTAGATTACATGTGCGTGAAGTCCAGATTGATCCGAATATATTTTCTAATCGGTAATTTTTTTCAATTCGGCAGCCGAATTGATACTTACTGAACCAAACTGATACTGATGGAATATCAATCCGATTTAAATGGTCCTTTTATGTAGGGTGTCCTGTAAAATCAATTCAATGTACCTCACTAGGTTTTACGTTGGGACAGCAGAGATTTCAGGTCATATGAGTCTATTTTGGCAGGATAGCCAAACTTTACTTTGTAAATAATGAGTAGGTATTTTATACTAAGAACTGAATTGCAGACCGCAATTTAGGTCGCCTTTATTGCTAGAAGTGTAGGAGAGAACTGAATATGCGGCGGGCCTGGACGCTACACTATGGCACGAGATCTCCTCTGGCATCAGTATTCAAGATAGTAATAACCGGGCCTGGGCTCAAGGACTCCCACTAGTCATGCTGGGGAATTAAGAATAAAAGCTTCTTAAAAGAAGCATTGTAGAGTTGCACGCCAGGTCGAAAAGTCGAATTTGGATTTTTGGAGTGGCTTAGAATACTATTCGGATCCAGTCGGCATCTCAACAAATATCTTTTTTGAGGCATGACGCACTCGTCAAAGCATTGGTTGGTTGCTATTGTTTCGGTGGGAGAATTTGAACGTTCTAAAGCTGCGCAGTTTGCTGCACATAAATAAATTGGGATTTTGTAAGTTGCACACATTTTGCAACGTCACAACTCCCCCCTTCCTGGGGAGGACCAAACAGGTCTTTAACCGAAGGTCAGTTTAGTAAATTAATCAAATTTAATTCAGTGATTTCTGTCAGAAAAGACTCAATGTTCCACAGTCGGTTACCGTGGGCAATACTTTACTTGCAAAGAGCTCCAGGACTAGACCTTATAGTATAGTAAACATAAATTACCTTATACTTCCAACATAATGTACCTAAATATCAATCTTATTTATTAAAATTCCCAAAAACCGTCTTATTTCTTTGATATTTCTAGGGGTAGGATATTCCAAAATGGGAGCTATTTGATCAAGATCCATCTGGAGCCCGTACTCACTAACCAATAAACCTAGATTGCATACCTGCGAGCAGCAAAATTCACATTTGCCAGAGTTGATTTTCAAACCTGCTTCCCTTATCTTGTGGAGAACTTTGGAAAGCCATTCCAAATGTTCTTCGAACGTTTCCATGACAATTATCACATCATCTAAGTATGCGAATGCATGGGGTTCCATCTCTGGACCAACTAGCTAATCTAAAAATCGTTGGAAAGTCGTGGGGGCCTTAGTGAGCCTGAATAACATCCTTTTAAATTGGAATAATCCATGACCAGGCCCAATAAATGCAGTTTTGTTTGGGTTACCGAGCTAAAGAGGGATCTGGAGAAAACTCTTATGGAGGTCGAGGGTGAAAATGTATTTCGCTCGACGCAATTTATCTAATATACCGTTTATATGGGGTAATGGGTATGCGCCTCTTTTTGTAACCTCATTAAGCTTACGGAAATCTAAGCAGAACCTATACATCTTATCCGGCTTCTTGGCCATGACTATTGGGGCTGAACAACCACTTTTAGAGAGTTCGATTACGTCATCTGCCAACATGGCATCGACCTATTCGATGGTCGCCTCCATGACTCTGGTTGAAACCAGATAGTGGCGCTGTTTTATGGAGGCGTCACCTCCTGCATCGATTACATGTTCAGATAGATTTGTCAACTCAGGCTTATCCGTTTCCTCTGGTATTTTCTTCTTCAGAAATTCCTTTAATATATCGGCTTGACTACTTGTTAATTCGCTAAGTCCACAATATCTATCTCCCGTCCACTACTCTACATCAAAACTATATATTCTTTAAGGGTCATGTTTATACCACCATTTCGTATCTACAAAATCTATCTGGATACCAAAAATCTTAAGGAAGTCGAGTATTACCCTCACTCTCAATTGCCTTCGCCTTCGGCCCATAGGCCGATGGCGATGGTTACGGAGAGTTAGGTTAATACTCGCACTAGCATTTGTCTAGCCACATTTTTCAATTCTATTGGTGCAATTAACTCCTGAGATACTAACTGGACTTGGCTATTCGCGACCTGTACTAGACCGTTTCTATTCTTAATTGTCAAATTGAAATGTTCGATAGCTTGCATCCCTTCTGGGCCTATAGAAGATCTATACTCTAGGATTCCAAGAGTAACGTGCATCAAAGGTTCAGGTTTTGACAGTGTGGTTGGATACTAGGGTCATGCGGAAAGATTGATGGAGTGAGATAATTTATACCAAAAAGTTTCGATACCTTTATATCTTGTTAAAAGAGTTAGTGTCTTTTGGATCGAATTCTACTATGATTCCACACTCAATATTGGAGGCTGAATCTGAGCAAGGATTATGGTCATTGGCGGTAGCATCAGGGTTTGGACACGGAGAGGAGTATTCGGGAAAATTTAGGGGACATTGGTCAGAAAACGGAATGAAATTATAAGGGAACAGGGGTTGCCCATCCTGGCCAATATCAAGAGGGAAAATCAAATTCGTCGTATATAATCTTTCGGTCATAAAAGATAATATAGGGGACGCCGTGGGACCATTTCACACCTCCCCGTTTCATTTTCCGTGCAATTAGGACAAGGAGGACGGGTATCGCGTTTCATCTCACAATTATAGCAGAATATTATCTTTAATTCATTACGTTCTGCGACACAGTGACCCTCTGTTTTACAATTTCAACAATTCAACACGAGGGGTTCGTCTGATCTGGTCTCTTCTGGGGGGCTAGGGGCAAAGAAAGGATTCAGTGAGGATATTAAGGGGCTTTGGGGCAGAATTTTTTGATATTACGGTTTTTTTTTCCTACTCTTAGGTGGTGGGGGAGTTTTGTAAGCCCTAGCGACCCTAACACATTTCTCTGCCGATATAGCTAGCTCGTCTAGGTGTGAAAGGCTATGTGCCATTCGTCGCTGAATAGGTAACTGTTATCGAGGTATTAGGTTACGATGGACGTAACTTATCTCATCTGCCTCAGTTAATGGGTGATCTAGGTGATCGAACATAGATATTAAGAATGTAAGGTTGTAAGCTACCGATTTTTCTTCCCTCTGAGTTCTTTTGTGAATCTCTTGACGTAATTGAAATTAAAAGTCCCCGAATCTAAAACAGAAGGCGGAAGCGAATTGATCGAAAGTATGCCACGTCGATTGCTTTGTCCTATACCAATTGAAGGCAATACCGGACAGGAAGAAAGGCAGTACGCGCAACAGAATCGCGTCATTGACTGGAACGATAGATCGATCATCCATCAGACGCCTGAGATAGTTAGCCGCGTCCTCTTCACGAGTACCCGAGAATTTAATGATCCACTTAAGCATTATATCATACGTAGCAGCAAGACTAGGCTGAAGATGGCTTGAATGTAACATGGGGTCGATTGGGTCGTATAGCGGTACTACAACCTCGTTGGGGGTTTCTAAGTAAGGATTATGGTCGGAGTTTGGGGTCTAAATGGCGTATTTGGGGTACTAAGTGATCGGTCTGCAGGGAATCTATAATCACTATCGATATTTCGATATTGGCTTTGTTCATTAATTCCATCGAATCGACCTATGGAATATTTTGTACTATGACTAAGGCGATTATTATCGAATTGATCTTTGACATATTGACCATATAAAATATCATCACAACGAGAAGAGTTACGTGAGTCCATCCTACTAAGATCTGCATTACGGCCTCTACCCGAATCTCTAGCGGCCAAGAACAGGTCGATTGGGTCAAGATCCTGCTGATAAAAGTTGGCATTTCGCGATCGACTATAGTGATCTAAATGACGACGACGATCCCTCAAGAGATTCTCATCGTCGTTGAAATGTACTATATAATCTCTATTATTTGCACGCGGGAGCATATGCATTTCCACGATTTTGATTATTTCTACCGGCGTCGAAATTTCCATAAACTTTATTAAAATGGTCAATATTATTTTCGACATAATTCTCAATAGTTTCCTCGGGTCTAGAAGCTCATTTAGATTTCAGGTTCGGATTATGTTGTTGTGTATTTCGTGTTATTGCTCCGCCCGACGAATCCAAACTTAAAGCCGAAGCCTGCCCTTCTAAGCTGTCGTCAAGATGAATGGTGTTTTCTTTACCCCTACTCGGTAATTCGATAGTCTGGCATGCGATACTGATTTTTGTTGATTCCGCAGGCTTGAGTTTATCTGTATTACTTTGAACATCTGCTCGGTCTTTATTTGGGTTATTATTCTTTTTAAATTCAGTAACCGTATTTCCCGGATTCCATTTATCTCTTTCCGGGTCTGAATCACGAATTTTCTGCGTATCGTCCAAAGATGAGCTTCTTGATTCTCTTATTTCGCGTAACACCATCGGTCAGTATAGTCCACGGTTAACGAGCTCCGTAATGAAATCTTTCTTGTTTAATGAAAACATCCAAGTATCGTTGTCACTTTCTTTATCCGCAATTTTGATTGAGCTTAGTCCAGGTCAAGTTAACAAATAAAACGTGTGACTCTAATTATAATTTAATAAAACGATATTTAGCTTACAAGGGGTTCGATAAACAATAATAATTCGAATTTCCAAAGAAGGTTATTCGGATTAATCTAGTTTATCGATATTTGGGGAATTATACCGGGTCAAATTTCTCAGAATTTCTCTGTAGGGAACTCTGAATGGGTTAAGGCTTCTTCCTTTCAAAAAGGCCTTAAAGAATTATTTAAAATTTGATTCTGGGGTCATATTTATTCAAGGTTGCGGAAAAGATGCCCAAACTAAATATTTTCCAAGTTCTAGACTACTACTCTAAATCTAAATAACTATTCTAGTCAAAATTCAGCCACCAGGAATTCATACTAATTTTCATATTTAATACTCAAAATTTATCAACAAATTGATTTCTTCGAAACTTTCTGAAGGGATCTTTCTAGAGGGTCCTTCCGAATCTTAATTACTCAAAACACTCTCAATTCGGTAAGTTGGGCGCCAGGCTTTCCGTAGCCTCTCAAACAAAAAAACATAATCTCAAAACTCGATTTACACAGTATACCGGATTAAATTTCGCCACGTCAGCCCCGAAAATCTGAATTATCTATCTAAAAGTCGTGCAGTGCACTTTTAACACATATATAATAACTTTCGAGTTTGCCCAATTTCATAATCATATTCATATGTGCATCATTATATTCGAAGACAAAAGGGGTAATCAGAAACGATACATATTCACAATAAGATCTAAACCGAACAGGGGTAATCAAGAGGGGGACCAAAAGGGGTATTCGAAACTCGTAACTTAGTCATAACTGATGGGGTGGTCATAAGTTAAGTGTCAACTCAAAAATAAATAGGGTGATAAAAAAGGGTAATCAGATTTTACTACAAAAAGGGGTAACCAAATTTTAGGTCATGGCCATAGTAAACGGACATAGACGCAATTAACATCAAAAGGGTAATTCATAAAGGGTAATCAAAATTATAAGGCATGATCCTAGTTAACGGAGATAGTCGCAATGAACATCAAAACGGGTAATTCAAAAAGAGGAACCAAAAAGGGTAATCAAAATTCTAGAGGATGGTCATATTCAACGGTGGTGGTCACAGTTAAAGAAAAGAAAAGGGTAATCCAAAGGGGCAATCGAAAAGGGTTAATCACGATCTATAATCGGGTCATCGTTATGGGGGTTGTCGCAATTAAAATAAAAAAGGGATAACAAAAAGAGTAATCAAAAGTGTAGTCACAATTAAAAGGGTGTCATGATTATCGGGTTTAGTCGTAATTAACAAAAGGGACTAACAAAAGAAAAGGGGTATCCACAAGGGTAGTCACAATTCAGGGTAGGTCCATATTTGATAGGGGTGGTCACAATTCAAGAATCATATAAACACAATTAAGATTCTAGTCATCATTATCGGGTGTGGTCGTAATTAATCAAAAAGGGTAGCCATAAGGGTATGTTCTCAACAAAATATCTGCGTGACTCAACCACGTGCCAATACGACTTACTCCAAAGAACTCAACACTCCAATAACTAGAAAGAAATGTATATCAAAATTTACAGCAAAATCTACAGCAAAAAGATCGCGTAATTGGCCAAGTGTCAGTTCGATTTCCCAACTGTGTGTAAATATACAATTGTGGTTTACCGTAAACACATTACAAAAGTCCACAACGCGGTGATCTCCAAAATTCACAGAATAAAGCGAAACTATAATACTCTTACAGCGACTGATCTCGTCGAGAACACCAGCGAAAAGAGGACGATTCTCGGCGTGCTGTCGGCTCGTTCCTTCCCTCGCCTTCTCCTCCTCGTGGCTCGGATGCTGATTAGTGGAGTTGGTGCTACGGCGGGCAGTGTGTCGTAGTGGACTCCAGTGCTAGTTACTTTGAGTGCTAGGTACCCAAGTAGTTCATTCAATTCTACATATTTAACATGTTGGTCAACCAAAAGTAGCTTATTTGGTGGATGCTTAATCCTCCTTACTCTTCGGTAAGACCTATTGGCGACAGCCTGGAGCCCGAATTCATCCTCACATCTGCAAAATATCTCCTCTGATACCAGTAGTTCTCATAATTATAATCAGGGCCTCGTCGAATTTGGATTTTTGGAGTGGCCTTGAATACTCTTCGCATCCAGCCGGCATCTCAACAAATGTCTCTTTCGAGGCGTGACGTACACGTCAAAGCGTTGGTTGGTTGTTATTCTTTCGGCAAGTATCCCTGAGTCTTTTGATATCCTCTGAAGTTCCGGGTATCAAAGATGTCCCTCGAAATATTTTACAGTCAGCAACTAGCCGTAGATTACATAGCCAAACCAAACAAAACAAAGCGGAATCAGTTTTAAATGTACAAAGTCCTTATAAGTACAGTCCCTAGTCGTGGAGTACCGTGAAGTTCCCGAGGGATCATTATATAAATCCTCAAAACATAATCAGAAAAATTGTAAAAATAAATAAATTGGGACTTTGTGAGTTGGAAAATTTTTTCAACGTCAAACTGTACAGAACATATCCTTTCGAATAAATGTCCCAGTGTCCCAAATAGCTTGTTCCTATGCTTTTTGAATTGTTTCCTGTGTGTCCCACTGTTTATTCTCTATTGAAAATGAACGGTCGCGTCTTCGATCGAATTTTCGGAACACATGTTTTCGGCAAGACCTGAAGAAAATTTTATTTCAAATCTTATTTAACGCTGACTCCTTTTGAAACCCCCAGCAAAGATTGTTCCTAAAAACCTAGAAATAGATCAATTTCATAACTACTAAGAAAGCCTTTTTTACTTTCAAATATTCCATTTGCTCAGCTATCATTTTTAAATACTTTATCTCCTTTTTTCATAAAATTTCTTTTTTGTATTGTAAAAAAATGAATAAGAGTTTTATGAGATACTATTTGCCCTGAGCTGAACTTGTAGAAGCGTCACTTGGCTACATTTCTATATTGATGCTAAAAAAAAATACATATTTACTCAAAAAAAAAAATAAATAAATAACTGTACACAATAATGTTTGACTGAAAGCACTGTGGGAAAATAGGAATATCCTTTCATGTCGATTGTGGCAGGTATTCGATTGCACCGAATTATATTGAACCTTACTATCGATTGTAATATCGAAATATCGTAATATCGAATACCTACTATCGATTGGGTTCATCGATGGTACAACTGGGAGCGAGTGAATAAGTAAGTGACAATCCTAGATCAAAATGGCGTTGGAGATAAGCAGAGACAACAAGATGCTGTCAGAGCTTTCCCGAAGATTCTTGATTGAAATCACAAAAAATTTCGGATATTCCTAATTTCCCAATGGGGTTTCCTAGTGATAACGTGCAGCAATAATGTAAGTAATTTACAAAAGTCAAAAAGGCTTTCTGAGTTATGAAATTTCCCTATTTCTAGGTTTTATGGATCAACTTTGCTGGATTCAACAAGGAAGAAATCGGAAACATTCGGAACGAGTTAACTAGCGGGACATTCGGAAATGATCGGTATGAAATCGGAAATAAGACAGGACAGCTCGACGTTCGGAATAAAATCGGAACCAAATTTCACATACAATTCCAAAAGGCTCGGAACGGAACCTCATTCCGAACCCTTTCCGAAATTTTTTCGAATTTTTTTGACGCGGTCTCTCCGAAACTTTTCGTTTCTTCCGCTAGGGGTAACGACCAAGGGTAGTAGTGGGAATGAGGGGTGAGATTCAGGTGATAAAACTCTTTAATATATATTATATTTCTCAACTACTCACTCTGTTTATATAGAACTTCAAGTTTTGCAAATAAGTTTCGCCTTATGATTTTTAAACTTCTAATCTTTAGGACTTAATAAAATTTAAATTGAAGTTTTTATTTGCTTTGGAGGCACAACCTGCAGGTCTTGTTGATTTTCGATGTTGAAGTACAAATTTGATGTTTGCAGCAAATAACTATAAACCTAATTTGCTTACAGACTGATAGAGTCGCATAGTATGTTTAAACCCCCAATTGCATGTGGGCAAGAGTTGACAAGAGTTGGCAAAAAGTAAATGTCGGTAATGTAGATCTTTGTAGATGAATAGATACATGTTTCGCTCGGGTGTTTATGTAAAAACGAACAGAAGCAATTCAGGCGCTACTTGGTTCCAACTAGAGAATGCAAGAGCAAGCAATAAACCTGGAATGGAGGTGACTAACATTACAGCTTCAGATGTTTCAACTGTTTTGAAAAGGGCAAGTAACTGTAAAGCTCAAGGTCCGGACATGATGCACAACTTCTGGTACAAGTACCTGACGAGTGTGCACCCTCCCTGGCGGACACGCCGAACGCAAGCATTACGCTACAGCCTAATGCTAAAGTAACGCTAAAGTAATACTAAAGTAATATGGCATTATAATTATTGAATGAAGTAAAACAAATATGTAAACTGTTGAAAATATAATAATACCCCTGTATGTTGACAACCCGCTTGAAGCCGCCTTTAGCAGACTGCAATGGCAGCCACATTATTTTTTCATTTTTTAACGCTGAAAAAGAAACTTGTTGCAATTACGGCATGACCATTTAAAGTACATTTTATCGTATTATTATAATTGCAACAGTTTACATATTTATTTCATTCATTATAATACGATATTACTTTAGCATTACTTTAGCATTACGCTATAGCGTAATGCTTGCGTTCGGCGGGTCCGTCAGGGCTGCGTCGGCAAGATCTTTTCAGAAGATTATTGAACACCTAGATCTGATGCCAGGCTTTATACTCAAAGTCACTACGCATATATATTTGTAATGTTAAGGTTTTTGATGTTAAGGTTTTTGACCAGGTAAATGTCGTAAATAATTTTGATGTTAATTCATTTTTGTCTGCTGGTTTAATATCAATATTTTTTAAATGTTGATTTGTCCTAAATTGTGAAAAATTAGGTACTACGGATATGCTATCTAAAACACCAGACGCTATAAATGCATCTGAATTCCGACCGCTAGCCTATCTTCCAACAATTTATATATGCTTTACAGTTATCTTTGCAGATAAGGTATATTCTCACTGCATGACATCCTCACAGAAGAACCAAAAGGATGTAGTAAAAATCCACGGGGAAATAAAGATCTACTGACCATAGACACTGTTGCTATGCCATAAGGTCGTAAACATCAAAGAAACTTGTAAGTGACTTACATTCACTATAAGCAAGAATTTCCTTCCGTACCAAATGACTACAAGCTTGAAGTCTTAAAAATTTACAAAATCTGCCCACGCATCATTGACGCTATAGGTCGTTCGATGATGCTTTGGGATACAAGAATCAAGTATTTTGATCATGTACAGCCAAGGATAACTAGATCAATATGCATTACGACGTGTATCTTTTAAGGCGACTCCTTCAGTGCACTATGTTTTTGTTTAGCCGACCTTAAAAGGTTAAATAGTACCATCTCCCTAGAAATGACGAAGCACCATATGCATCACAGTAAGTTGTCGATTGAAAGGGTATTTCTACGACGACATATAGGGGGTAGGGGCGTTGTCGATGTCAAGAAACTGTGTAAGTTACAAAATATACAGTTGCGAGACTATTTTAACAGCAAGCGAAATATTGCGCTTTACAAGGTCATCTGTAAAGCAGATCTCGATCGCACACACTTGAAGTTGTCTTTGGAGGAGGCCTGGAATATCAGGGTAGAAACCATATGGCCCACTGGGCTCGTATTTATATGGGTTCGGTGGAGAGTAGCAGACATTCAGTGTTGAATTCCGATCAAAAGACCACACATCGTGTGGCAAAACTGAGTACTTGTACTAAAAAAAAAACAGTTGAACGGGATTAAAACTTTCAACTGAACTCGGGTTGCGGATGGAGGGTCCCTGTACCAAGGGTTTCTGCTGAATATGGTTACAATAATTAATGAGCAGACGCGGATAATTGTCCAGGGATGGTCCCGAAGGAATAACCCCTAACCCGAGGCGTAACAACCGTGCCGAAACCTGAATGGCACCTGGGTGAGGTGTCTTAAACGGTGACTCTGAGATACCGGGCGACCTCTTAGAGTACGCAGCCTTATCCTTGCATGCGGGGCTCTACAAGGGTGGCTGAACCCTTTCCCTAGCTGCTTGTGGGAACAGCAATGAGACCACAAAAACACCAAAAAGTTGTAAATGCGGTTCAAAAGAATCGAACGCGCAGGGCACCCGACAATGGGTCGGCGAACAATGCCGATAATCCTAGAGTTCGGGGTGCTGAAAATAATTTAGATGGAAACTCGACGACGAACCGGCGAAACACCCACATTGAGTGGACGAATCAACTCAAGGATAATTTGCTAGACTGCTACGATGCCAGCATTATCCCTTTTCACCGAGGCTTTATGGCGCGTATTCATACTCTGTGGTGCCAAAAAACCCATAGCTTCAGCACGTTTCGATTCAATCGTTGCGAAATCAACCTGCTTACCTCTGAAAGAATGGATACGTACGCGGAGCGCTCCCCCAACCGCTGCTTGATCAAGCTGTAGCCGAAGATGAAGAAGCAACATTAAGACCAATCGCGGAAAGCAGGCACCTTCTGAGAGATGATTACGATTTCAGGACAAGAAGCAACATTAACATGAAAATTCCTCTTAAGCCCCAAGATCTGGCTCATATCGAAGGCTCAAACCAACGATGGATCAAAAGACCAAAAGACGCTTACATCAACTGAACAAGAAGATTGGATGGGCAAGACGGAATGCGTCCCGTGTTCAATGTGTGATTGACTACATAACATCTGGGTTCGAAAGTTCGCCCAAGAACTGAGGACCTTGAATCACACACTAATCAAGTCAAAGCTGCTGACAATCAAGCAGCATATTGTTGACAAAATACGGCTGTTATCTGACGCAAGGAGGAGAATACAGAAGAGGGAGAGATGGATCAGGGAGAATCAAAAGTTTCTCGCTGACCCATCTCGCCTGTTCAGTGATCACCCTGTTTCTGTCAAAAATCCACCCAAGCCCAACGAGGTAGAGACTTTTTGGAGAGAGGTATACAAGATCCCGAAAACACTGAAGTTGAAAGAAGA
>CAKNWT010254179.1:0-10564 GCA_932066315.1 Andricus coriarius | reverse complement strand
GATATTATAAACCTAGATGCGGTACGGGGTGTCAGAGTGGGAGAACTATATATATAGGACATCACATTTTCTGCAATATCTAAAACCTGAATATGGTATACTGATTTACAAAATGTGTATTCGACCAATCATAACCTATGCCTGTACCATTTGGGGAGGTGCGTCAAAAAGTAACATCAATCACATCCAGATTATACAAAATAAATTCCTCAGACGTATCACAAAAACCCCCAGATATACCAAGAACTCTGTCCTTCACAGAGAATTTCAATTACCTTACATTTCAGAGTATATCAAAGAAACCGCCACTAAATTCTACGATTCTGCATCATTATCACTTTTTGAACATATCTCCTCTCTAGGGAAATATCATTTTGATCCGCTTCGCAAACACGCGATGCCAAAAGACTTCCTCATGAAATAAGTCAACCAGTGACTTTCATTTTTCGACCCCTCTACCCCCTTCCCACTCTTCTTCTTTACTTTTCTTTCATAAAATAAATTATCAAATTGTGTGGTTTTTTCCCGCCTGCGGGTTTTTTTCCCACATATAACAAACGTCAATTTAAATTCCAATCATGTCAAATTTCTCTCAGATTGTGTAATAATGCCCGAACGGGTAATGCACAACAACTTCTTCCAGTCAGATCATTCTTCGGGGACAGGCTCGGTCAACTCCCATGTAAAGAATTGGCGAAAAGTAGCGCCATCTGCGATCAGCCAGAGAACTAAGGGCGCGTGCATGTGTTGGTCTTTATATATGTATATGCCGCTTCCTTACATGTGTTGAATACTAAAATATTTCAACAAAAAAAGAAAAATAAAGACAAAATGAAGGAAATAAGAAACGGAAAATAGGAAATTAAATATAATTATCATTCTATTTCCCATTTTACGTTTCTGATTCACTTCATTTTACCTTTATTTGAAGGATTGCAGTACAGAACTACATAACCAACAAAATCTCAATTTTACAGGAGACAGCATTTGACAGCAAGCCAAGCCACAACAAACAATTTGCCGCGCACGCGCTTTAACCCGTTGGCGTTGAAAGTCTGCGCCATCTGTGATGGGCCAGAGAACTAATATCGTGCCCCGCAATGCCTCTCAACCCGCGCGCCTATGTCCTAACTTTTAGCCATTTCTTTACATGGGAGTTGACCGAGCCTGTTCGGGGAGATCATTAATTAAGAGGGGGCGATGGTTGGGGCCCCCTCATCCCCACCTCTTTTTTTTCTGTAATATCGAGGTGCTGCCCTCACCGTACTACGAAATCGAGCGCTGATTTTCTCATTCTTCGTCAAATATGGCGGTAAAGCAGTAGAAAGATTTTTTGAGGTTAGAAAAGTTTGACATGTATCGCTTCATAAACACTGCACTTTCGAATATAATAATAAATAGCGCAAAGTCTAGACACACCAAAAATACATATTTAGAAAAAATAATGAAAAATTAATAATGACAGAAGCACTGATATGATGATAATAAGTAAACTGAATTGTGAGAATAATACTCTCAAAAAGATAATTATGTTTATATTTGTTAAATAATATAATTTCTAATACATTCATATTTTTATATGAATGATAGATATGATTTTTCAAAGTATTATTTTTTGTACTTTGAAGTTTAATTTTTATGTCTAGACTGAACCGAAATTTGAGTGCATTTAAGAAGCGTTTTTTGTATGCATATAGTCTTTTTTAAAAGTTATACTAAACGTTTTCTCTAAAATCGAATTTTTTATATTAAAAAAAAACTAAAACGAAATTTCGAGATAAGCCATAAACCAGTACTGAAAAAATGTTTCTTCAATAAATATTTTTTTAAATTGAAATAATCAAATATTTATATCAAAGATCAAACGTTTTTAATGTTTTTTTAAAAATTACAAAAAATGTTCCCAAAAATAGAATTGTCGATTAAAAAAAAAAGAAAGAAATTTTGAGATAAATTAGTGCTGATATGAATCATTCGTTTGCTTATACATTTTGAGTAGAATTATTTTAATTTTTAATTCAAACAATAATTTAAAAAACGAAATTTTAAACAAAAATTTCTTTGATAAAAATATTTTATTATCGTATTTTTAATAAATAATATTTGTTAGGAAACAATTTTTTAATTATTTAAATTCTGGAATTGTATAATTGTGGAATATTCTTGTTCGGATATTTTATAATTAGGCAATTTTATGTCAGGAATTTTATTATTTGGGAATTTTCAAATTCGGTAATATTTTGAACAGTTCGATAATTTTATTATTTTTGGAATTTTAATATTCGGGAGTTCTACAGAGTCGGAAATTTCCTTTTCGTGATATTTCAGTCGTCTCTAGAAGTACAGAAAATTTCCTGCTGTATTTATTTAAAAAAAAATTAATTATATGTAAATTTTTGAAATCACAAGTTATAGAGATAATCTCATCAAATACCAAAATTAAAAATTAAAAAATTCGCTGTACATCCAGTTTTTATTCCTGGGTCTTGGAGGTTTCTTTCCTAGTACATTTCGGTCACTGGTAAACGGGGGTGAATTTAATAGGAATTATCTGTCAGTAAATAAGTTATTGATATTCGAAAATATTTGGATAGACTTTTTTTACCTCTAGGTATGTGAAAAAACACAAGTTGTAAAATTTTTTAATTTTTAAGGCCTCAATTTGACAACTTGAATTTTGACGTTCAAATTTGCCTCACTTTCAGAATGCAGGCTTATTGTTTGAATTTTCACAATTTTCGTTATAAGTTACAGGTTAGGTCAAAAATAAAGAATTCTGGTATTGGAAATTGCTACAACCTGAAAGAGTCAAAAGTTTAAATTTAAACTTTATGTATGTGAAAATACACCGTTTTCAATGCTTACTGCAAGTCAGCGAGTCACTTTCTTACTTTTTTAGTCGCTTCTTTTGAAAGTCGAACGTCTGCTTTCAGTTTTCTTTTATAAATATATCTTGAATTCAACGTATTTTAAATTCAATGTTTTCAGCTGCATTTAGATTGAAGTATACAAACCTTTTTATTTTCAAATATAAATTAATAAAAATATTTTATTTATTTTTCACAATTGTAATTTATAACGTTTAAAATTGAATAATAACTGTAGGCCAAACATGAAACAGTAGACTAATTTCAAATTTACAGCGTTCCTATTATATACTGAACCATTTAAGCCTCTGGCCTTTTTTTAAGCTTTTTATAACTTTTTAATGCTTGAATCATTATTATAGAACGACTAAAATCGTATAACTTCAGATAAATTTGAAAGTAGGACTATTGAAAATTAGGAGTGCCTGAAAGAACTGAACAAATGTTAAGTTTCAAAATCTCTTTAAAAGGATGCTTTTTCAAGTTTTATTTACTTTTCAATAATTTGACACCCCTACAAATTTTTTGTTGGTAGCAAATAACGTCTGATTTTTTTCGAAATTAAAAAATTTATATTTAATGTTCACTCAAGGACAATTTTGTTCAAAGTGCTTGCTTCTGAATAAATTGACTCTATTATTGTTTCTGATTTCGTTCTGCCACTCATGGATTCTGTTTGTCATAGAAAGCATTGGAAATATTGATTTATAAGAATATTTGTCAAACTATAGATCGGATTTCGTCGCCCAAAGATAAAAACCTAAATTGTACTATAGTAAAAATAATTGGAAAAAATGAGATGTAAGCCAAATTTTGTAAAGAATATTAACCTTTGTTAACCTATAAATATTCATTTTATTCCTCGAAAGATTAAAAAAATCTCTTCGAAACGCTACATACATTTCTTAAAATAAAAAATTACCAACGAAATTTGTAGAAAATATTTCAAGGAATAAAATGATTGTCCCGGAAATTAAAACCGAAAAATTAATGTGTCAAAAAAATAAAAGTTGTGCTAAATTGGGCTAGACTCGCGATCGGAAAATAAAAGTGAATTTATTTTTTGACCAGGAAATAAAAAAAAAACTTTAAATTGATCAGCTGTAAATATAAATTAATTCATGCTTTTGAAAACAGAACTGTAGTTCAAGTATTAAAAAGTGAACAGTAATTGATTTTGCAAGACGATTCTGGATCTGTTCAAAATTAGATCATTTACATATTTTAATGTTAAAATTTTTAACTAATTTAATTCAAAAGCCTTAGCAGTTATACACAAATTTAAACGTCCGATTGAGTTTTTATAAACAATGTTCAATTTACTAATCACTTCAAGTTAATAGATTCACATATAGACGCCTTTATTCAATTTCAAATTCTTATTCAAGTATTGTTTTAGTACATCATTTTAAGAAAAACACGGCGTCCCTGAACGGGAGTTAAATAAATTTTTTCATGAACGTGTCAGATCTTTGCAGGATCTTTAAGTAGAACATAAATAGGGATGTTTTGGACAAAAATGGAAATATTTCGTCGACCTCTGTCAAAATAAAACTGGTTTAAAGGTTTTTTTATACTTTTTTTCACTAATTTCGTACCTAAAGCGGCTTTCAAATACTTTTATCAAAGTTACGTATCAGCGAATCTCTACATTGATTTTTTGGGTCAAAGCACTTTATTTAAACCAAATTTTCCCGCTTATCCAGTGTCGCTATTTTATTTTTAGACATTCACATAATTTTTTTAAGGTCAAAAAAATGGTCTGGTCTTACACAATTTTCAAAAAATTCTTACAATTTTTTAAGACGAGCTAACGAAACCAGATCAGCGTTAAAATTTCGTTTGAATGAACTGCTTCTAGCGAAAAAAACACGCCCATTGACTGCACATTTATTTCTAATTCAAATTTAATTGATACAGCCGCTATACGAAAATCTCGGTTTTAGCTGTCTTCTTTTCGGACTCTTTTTGAACGACTGCAGCTCAATTTTCTTAAACTTTTTGTTTGTTTGTACTCTTTCTTGTAAGAATTTTTCGATTTGAAAACACTGCAAAGTTTCGCATTTAGTTATAATGGAAATCATCTCTCCTGATCAAAATAAAAAATAAATAAATAAAAAAAGGATAAACATAAATGATCAAAAACCAATGATGTGCTTGTCTGTTTACGTACGTAAATTATTTTTATCCACAATTTGTCTGAAGATAATATTTATTTGGGATTCTATAATGAACAAGCAATGGAATCCGTTCATCATGACTTTAAAACCACGTGGGAGAAGTATGAAGTTGGAAGAGCGAATTCTAATTATGATGAACAATTATTGCAGCAGGCTGTTCGTGAATACAACTCTTCTCATATCTTAAGTTTTTTTCTCCTTTAAAATAAACTAATACATTTAAAAACTTCAATTAAGTTTCAGTGCTCAAGAATTAATTTCTCAAGTTATTGTACAAAATTTTATGATGATATGAAGCATATTTAAATAAATGCATAAGTTTACAGCTTTAATCGAGTTATTATTATTTTTCACTGCAATATAAAGGCTAATAGGGTTGTTTCACAATTTTAAATAGAATAATTTTTTAATACGTAATTTTAATCTAAACTCAATGTGCGCTCTACATTTTTTTTCTGTTGAGTTGCTCAACAGAAAAAAATTATTATAAATTGAAGGCGGGAAAAAACTTATTCAAGTTGGTGTCACGTGACTCAGAGGTTCTCATAATTATCAATGTGACGATGTGGCTTTGATGGAAACACGAAACTTATAAGATAGAGGTTATGTCACCTAACCGTTTCATTTTCACTCCTCGTATTTCTGCACTTACGAAATCACAATCACCATAAATATCTCTATTTTCGGAAAATTTCTACTATTGGCTTTTACGAAACTCTCCTTTGAAATTTGTTTGAACAATATTTTGAGACTTCTATTTTCGAGTGTAGATAACAAAAACAAAACATCGGCAGAGAAAAAGATATTTGAGAATCTCTGACACATAAGCTGTGATTGGTGGAAAATCCGACCCCTTTGAAGTCAGAGGGGTCCTCTAATCGACATCGTGATAGAAAATTCATATTTCAACATTAAATTAAAAATAGTAAACAATACGTAAAAAATATTCAATGGGCGCTTTTAAAATTAGAATTTTATAAACTATAAGATCCATTCATTGGAAAAGCGATATCTGACTTTGGAAACAACCCTATTCATAATGATCAAAATAAAATTTTATGATATTAAAATTTAAGAAAAGTTATGATGGAGAAACTTTCAATTTATAAAAATAAACCGAAAAACCGAAAATTAAGCTGCAGCCGTTCAAAAAGAGTCAGAAAAGGAGGCAGGTAAAAACGACATTATCGTATAACGACTGTATCAATTAAATTTGAATTATAAATAAATTTGCAGTCAATGTACGTGTTTTTTCGCTAAGAGTACTTTATTCAAACCAAATTTGTCCGCTTATCTGGTTTCGTTAGCTCGTTTTAAAAAATTGTAAGAATTTTTTTTAATTGCGTAGAACCAGACCATTTTTTGACCTTAAAAAAATTATGTGGCTGTCTACAAATAGACACCGGATAAGCGGGAAAAATTTTTAAAAATAAAGTTCTTTAACCCAAAAAATTAATGTAGAGATTCGCTGATACGTAACTTTGAAAAAAGTATTTAAAAGCCGCTTTAGTTACGAAATTAGTGAAAAAATGGTATAAAAAACCTTTAAACCAGTTTTATTTTGACAGAGGTCGGCGAAATATTTCCATTTTTTCCGAAACATACCTATTTATGTTCTACTTAAAGATCCTGTAAAGATCTGAGACGTTCATGAAAATTGTATTCAACTCCCAGTCAGGGACGCCGTGATGGTATAAAAATATGAGACTGAAAAAATTCCGAAAGGGATGAAATGAAATCTCCGACACTATAAAATTGCCGAATTGGAAAATTTCCAAATGAAATTCCCGAAATTATAAAATTGTCGATGTATAAAAATCCCGAATTGGAAAATTCCCGACAGGAAATATCCGAAGTAAAACATTCCCGAATTATGGAATTCATACGAATTCAAACATGAAGAAAATCGTTTTTCAATCAATATTATTTATTTATTAAAAATACAGTAATCAAATACTTTTACCAACGAATTTTTTCAACGTTTAAAGTTAAAAAAGTTATTGTTTGAATTTAAAAGAACAATGATTGTATAAAAATTGTATTAAAAAATAAATTAAAACACATGTAAGCTTCGAAAGATACAAAAAATTTCTCCCTAAATTTTCTTCAAACCTAATAACATTTTGCAAACAAACTTTGCAGGATTCAATTCATCATCGATTTTAAGAACGGTTTTCGTATTATTTAAATACTATGCACATTTTCAAAGACAATTTTTCATCCAGAAATATATATTTTTTCAAATTATTATTATTTTAAATTCAAACAATAATTTTAAAAAACTTTAAACATAAAAAAATTCTTTGATAAAAGTATTTGATTATTGTATTTTTAATAAATAAATAACATTTTGTGGAAAACAATTTTTTAATTGTTCGAATTCATGAATTTTCTTGTTCGGATATTTTATAATTCGGCAATTTCCTGTCGAGAATTTTCAAAATCGGTAATATTACATACTGTTGAAAATTTTATTATTCGTTTATTTTTCAGTTCGGGAGTTTTATATTTCGACACTTTAATAATTTCGGGAATTTTGCAATTCGCGATTTTCACGGTGTCGGAATTGTTATTTTTCGGAATTTTTCAGTTGTCTCTTCCGAAAAATAAAATTCCCGTCACTGAAAAAATTCCCGAAACTATAAAATTCCGGAATTGGAAAATTCTCGACAATTTATAATAATACCGAATTTGAAGATTGCCGACAGAAAATTTCCGATTTATAAAATATCCGAACTAGGAAATTCCCGAATTGAAACAATTACAAAAATTGCTTGTTAACAAATATTTTTTTAATGAAAATAATTAAATATCTATATCAAAGAAAGTTTGTTTTGTTCGAAGCGCATGTGTTTATAAATGTATTTTTTTATAACATTTTTATACAATTATTGTTATTTTAAATTTAAACAATAATTTAAAAAAATTAAACATTAAAAAAATTGTCTATGATAAAAATATTTGATTATTGTAGTTTTAATAAATAAGTTATATTCATTGAAAACTGATTTTCTTAATTGCTTAAATTCGGGAATTTTTTAGTTTGTATGTTTTATCATTCGACAATATTCTGTCTGGAATTTTATTATTGGGGAATTTTCAGATTTCGGGAATTTTATTATTCGGGATTTTTCAGTCGTCCCAATTTCCTATACTACTTGGAATTATAATTCTATTTTTATAAAATTTGTAGAATATATAATGATCAAGAAATTGGAAAATACATACGAGAACTTCATTAGACGAATAGTCTAAAAAATCCATCGAAATTGCAGACCACAAAATAAAAATAAATACTAAAGAATATTAGAGAACTATTTGTAGGTATTGCACTAAAAGTTTAATCAGTTTGAATAAAAATACATTATTGTAGAGTAAAAGAATTATAACTTATAAAAGGACGTAAATTATAAGAAATAAATTTAGAATTATTAGAAATTATATGAAACAGTAATATAAATTATTCATGGACTTTTATCTTTGGTATTCATCAAAATAACCATGTTTTGCAAAGCGTAATTTATTTTCAATTGGAATATGTAGTGGAGGCTAGAGGGGAACTGACAATTTTCGCCGGACGCGCCGTCTGTATTTATCGCGGGTAACTAAACCCGCACCGCATCTAGGTTTATAATATCTTTGTCTGTACGATAACTGAAGTAGTGGCGCATGCGCGCTAAGATATACGATCTCTTTTTTCACGGGAGAAAAGAGATAGTAGAGCGTAGTGCGCATGTGCCAATGTTTTAGACGCCTGAGGGAAGGCAGTAAATGTACAGTTTGCACCGTCAAACGCATATATGGAGATCGATCTCCTTATTATTTATTACTCCGTGGCAGTCAGCCACGAGCAGGCTCGGTCAACTCCCATGTAAAGAATTGGCGAAAAGTAGCGCCATCTGCGATCAGCCAGAGAACTAAGGGCGCGTGCATGTGTTGGCCTTTATATATGTATATGCCGCTTCCTTACATGTGTTGAATACTAAAATATTTCAACAAAAAAAGAAAAATAAAGACAAAATGAAGGAAATAAGAAACGGAAAATAGGAAATTAAATATAATTATCATTCTATTTCCCATTTTACGGTTCTGATTCACTTCATTTTACCTTTATTTGAAGGATTGCAGTACAGAACTACATAACCAACAAAATCGCAATTTTTCAGGAGACAGCATTTGACAGCAAGCCAAGCCAAGCCAAGCCACAACAAACAATTTGCCGCGCACGCGCTTTAACCCGTTGGCGTTGAAAGTCTGCGCCATCTGCGATGGGCCAGAGAACTAATATCGTGCCCCGCAATGCCTCTCAACCCGCGCGCCTATGTCCTAACTTTTAGCCATTTCTTTACATGGGAGTTGACCGAGCCTGGCCACGAGTGGATCATAGTAACCGGGTACCTTACTCCTGCCACCCCCCATTGTGTAGTTTTCCCTGGTCGTTACAGAAAAAGCCGTGGTGTGGCGCAGCTGTTGCCTGGCGGTGCATTTCAACCCATATTATTGTGAAGTAAATAAAATAAGTGAAGTACATAAAGTATCAAAAGAAGAAAAAAATGTAAATGTTCAAATTGTGACCACTTACAACAGTTTTATGAAGTACCAAAAGTATTTGAACGAAAAATATTAAAATGTTCGATTTGCAATGCAGATTTCACGCAAAATTCAAATTTAAATAAATATTTACAACGATTTCATGCGGAAAAGCTGTCCCATGAATGTTCCATATAAGTGCAAATTCAATCTGTACTCATATTAATGCGTTGAAATTACGTTTTTTAAATCAAATGTTTCCTTGTTGACCCTGTTCGTTTGTAAAGTATATATTTGTGCACTAAAACTGCTTGCCTTTACTGTCAGGACGAGACTTGATCATGAAAATGAATTATGTGATATTTTTTTATAATTTTTGGAAAAAAATGATAGAAGTCAATTCCTATTATCGTAATTTATGGGCAAAAAAGGATAGTTTTTTTCATCCTATTCTGTAAAATCTATCTTTCTAGATTTAAAATTTAACTCCTATTTTAACAGTTGAAATTCTTTATTAAAAATTCATTTTTTTCATAGAAGATTCATCATTTTAGTTGCAAATTCAACTGCTTGGTTGAAAATTAATTTTTTTTTTAAAATGCGTCATTTTCGGTTTAAAAGTTACCTGTTTCTAAAATATTGGACTTCTTGGCTTAAAAACTAAACTAATTTGTTAAAAATACGTCTATTTGTCTAGAAAATTAATCTTGTTTCTTAAGTTTATCTATTTGGTAGAGGATTCAGCTATTTTGTTAAAGAAGATTCGTCTTCTTTCGCTGAATTCGCCCAGTTAATTAGCTATCTGTATTCAAATTGTATTGGCCATGATATTTAGTGATAGAAATTTATCTTCCAATATTTTTAATGTATTATTTAAACAATTTATATAGGAAAATGCTTCTAACCGGCATTTAATAGGCAAGAAAATACATAGGCACACAAAAATGAAAAAAGTGTGCGGAGATATATATATATATATATATATAT
>CAKNWT010254178.1:0-25332 GCA_932066315.1 Andricus coriarius | reverse complement strand
TGAACATGGGAAGAAGACAGCTTAATTTCATAGCAGGGATGCTTACTGGATAATGCCGATTGGGAAAACACTTGAACAACAATAGTACAATAGGTTTTAATTAATTTGTACATCCTCATCTCATCAGTCACGTGACTTAGTCCGTGGCTATGATGGAAAACCGGGTTCTTTTTAACCCGAGAACAAGTTGAACAAAAAAATAAATAAATAAACATGGTAGCTCTAAAAAAGCATCCAGAGGCGACTGTTGCCACCTCCAACACTCGCGGCCGTTGTGTAAGCATAACAGCGGTAAAAGGCGAACTGCAAATTACACTATTCCCCTAATTTTGTACCTACAACATCATTGCAAATGATTTTATACATCATATTAAATAAACTAGTTACATCATCATCTCATCAGTCACTTGATTTAGTCCGTGTCTGTGATCGAAAATCGGGTTCTTTTTAAACAGAGAACAAGTTTAAAAATAAATAAAAATACTAATAAATACGCTTCTACTGAGAAAACATGCTGACAAGCCCCTTCATGGTAAATTATACGGCATAATACGCAGAGAAGAGCTCTCAATGGGTATGTTTCTCAAGTCTACTAAATTAAGATCGGAGACTAAAGGATTTCTTTTATCCTGTCAAGGCGGCGTTATAGACACCTTAGTTTACCGCTAGAGCATAATGAATGTACCTTTAGGCGATACCAATTGTCGAGCATTCAAGCAAGAGCCAGAAACACTTGGACATGTTCTCAGTGGATGCTCAAAGTATGCACGTTACCAGAACATAGAGAGACATAATGCGGCTCTAAAAGTATTATATTACCACCTTAGGCACTTCTATGGTGTTGATCTATTGCCCGACTTGCCGACTTGCCATACGCCCAGGGGGAACTCAAGTCCGTCGTGGAGAATGATCAGTGTAAGATCTACTGGAATTTCTCATTCTGCACCACTCAACGTATCAGTGCTACGAAGCCTCATATTGTCCTCCAAGATCTGAAGACCAAGATCATTTACGAGATTGAATTCTCGGCACCAGCCATTAAAATGGAAGTGGAATAGCAGCTTCCTATTTATGAACTCTATTTAGAGGATGCGGATCAAGAAGACCTGATTGAAGATGAAGGCATAGGTGCTACGAATAATGAACATCAAGTACCGGATTTACTAGAACCATATCTGGATATTAATAACGTTGATGCAAACAGCGAAATCTCAACTAAACTACATCACGTCTAACGGAATTTTGGTAATGATTTACTAGAGTTTAGACATGTAGAACCAACACAAAGGCATTCTCTGCCCAAGATGAAAGTCACAAAGGATTTGCGTGCACTAATAGGACACCTGAACAGCAAGGTTTTACCTATGCATTTGAACGCAACACTAACTGCGTTAGAGGTGCAAAGTTTTGTATATTGTGCAGCTGTAGCAACCGTTAGAACGCTGGGCCACAGAACAAGGCCTACAAATGCAGTCTTTGCCCAAGGAAGGGATCGAAATCCACCATTGAAGATCAGATTGGATATGAATGACAGCAAACTAAGGTGCAAATTGGGTTGATTGACTCAATATAAGAAAGAAAATAGAACCAAAAATCTGATACACCATGTTACTAAAATCATCCACACTCGGCACATAGAGATATTGGCATCAGCAATATTAGATGAGATTATAGACCCCCGAAGGCAGAGTCTTGATGTTTTTACTGCTAGATTGCACCGGTACAAGAGAAGTAGCGCAAGAAGGCAAGAAAATCGAACCTTTCAGGCAGATAAAAGGAGGTTCTATCATGAACTGAGTGTAAAGCAAAATAACCCGAAAGACACCGACAGAAGCATTTTGGACACTGCGTGGTTCCAGCTAAACAAAGCAAGAACTCTGAAATGGAGCTGACTAACATCACAGCTTCAGATGTTTCAACGGGTTTGAAAGGGCAAATAACGGCAGTGCTTTAGGTCCGGACATGGTGCACAACTTCTGGTACAAGTACCTGACCGATAGCCTGTCTTCCAACAATTTATAAATGCCTTACAGCCATCAATAAAGATAAAGTATATTCTCACGGCTACGAGAATTACATCCTGACAGAATAACAAAAAGGATATTGTAATAATTCGCGGGAAAGTAAAGATCTAGTCACCACAAACGCTTTTGCCATGACGCAAGCTCGTAAACATCAAAGAAATTTGCATGTGGCATACATTGACTATAAGCAAGCGTTTCCTTCCATACCACATAACTATTTGCTCGAAGTCTTAAAAATATACAAAATTTGCTCACGCATCATTGAGTTTCTAAGTCGTGCGATGATGCTTTGGGGTACAAGAATCAAGTATTTTGATCATGAAAACCAAGGATAACTAGATCAATACTCATTACGACGGGTATCTTTCAACGCGACTCCTTTAGTGTACTGTGGTTCTGTTTAGCGTTGAACCCATTGAGAAAAACACTAAATAGCATGTCTCATGGGTTCCGAATACATGATTACGAGGATGATCATCAAGTGGCCTATCTTCTATATATGGATGACCTGAAGCTATACGCTAGTTCGGATCAGAAACTGCAGCAGGTGATCGATGACACAACGCAGTTTTCTCATGATATCCACATGGATTTGGGACTAGATAAATGTAGAACAGTGCATTTAATCAGAGAAGAATTAGGGACCGCAGAGCTAGAGAACGATTTTGAGAATGACACCGAGGCAAATGCTGAGGGCGAGTCATATAAATACCTAGTTATTTTCGAATCTAAAGGTATTCAGCATACGATAGTTAAGAAAAGCCTAATGACTGTCTTCACTACAAGACTCAGATTGATTCTGCAGAGTTTTCTTAACTCAGCAAAAAAATCAGGGCAATCAGCACCTGCGTCGGTGATTGAAAGGGTAGTTCTACCACGACGTAGAGGAAGTAGGGGCGATGTAGATGTCAAGAAACTATGTAAGTCACAAGTTGTACAGTTGCGAGACTATTTTAACAGAAAGCGAGATGCTGTGCTTTACAACACCACCTGTAAAGCTGATCTTGACTACACGCCCTTGAATTAAACCTTAGAAGAGGCCTTGAATATCAGGCCAGCAACCATTGGGGAATAAGAAACGCAATAAAGACAGAAAGCCGTCCACGGCGAGCACCCCAAAACGTTAGATTAAGATGAAGTGGATAATGAGGCATCCAATATTTGGCTCAGAAAGGTCGTCCTGTATCCACAAACGAAAGAATTCATTATTGCGATTCAGGACAGGATCGCAAGCACCAGAAATGATCGCAAACACGTGTTACATCAAGACATGGTTGACAGGTGCCGATTATGTGGAGATACCAACGAATATATCGAGCACATTATTGATGGTTATCGCGTAATGACTCAAAGAGAATATACGCACAGACATAATTATGTGGCGGGCATTATACATCAACAAATTTCCCTAAACCTAGGACTCTTAATAGAATAGGTGCCTTTCTATAGATACATTCCAATGACCGTTTTAGAAAACGAAACTTTAGTTAAGGAAATCGACCCGAAATCGCGATGCCAGAAAAAAAGGTGGAAGAGTCTACATCATCGACATTGCTTGACCACTTAACCGAAATTTGCAGGCAACCTATACAACCAAGATCCACAAGTATAGCGAGATGAGGCATGAAGTAAAGACAATATGGAGGAATGTGAAACATGCATCTTTTCATCCTATTGTGATTTCGGCTACAGGCAACGCGCATAAAAGATGCACTGAACATCTCGAACATTTAGGAGTCAGTAGGTTACTGGTAGCAGCTCAGTAGGCGGTTTTATTAAACACATGTCGCATTGTAAGAAACTTCCTAGACCATCAAGAAGCAAGCGACTAAAAACCTATCGAGTGATACATGGTAGCTCTAAGAAAGCATCCAGAGGTGACTGCTGTCATATGCAACACTCGCGGCCGCTGTGTAATCATAACAGCGGTAAAATATGAACTGAAAACTAAACCATGCTCCTAATTTTGTACCAACAGCATCATCGCAAATGGTTTCAAAGATCTTATTAAATTAACTTATAACATCGTCATCTTATAAGTCACTTGACATACAGAGTCCGTGGCTATGATGGAAAACAATCTATGATGGAAAACGATCTCCCCAATGCAATGAATTATGCTGTCATGCCAAGAGTATCGCGCAGTGCCACTCACAATAGGCCTCTCTCGCATGGAGACCATGGTTCAGTAGAGAGTGGCAATAGGACTGAACCAAAGGGATGCGACGACCAGGCAATGAAATCGGACAAACCTGAGAAAATCGTTTCAAATGGTCGGATCAACTCTAGAGGGACATCCTCATATTTTGTTCATCTCCGGGAGAATTGTGGGACTCGAAGTACTTGAAACCTATGTCCTTGGTGGTTCGGAATCCACCTTAACTGCAGGTCCCTCTCTCACAACCAACTAAGTGTGTGGCGGGTGGGAATAGGGTAGAGATACAAATAAAATGTAAACCCTCAGGGTACACATTAGAAACTTCCATTGCAAGTTCCAATAATGTTTTTTCATTAATGTTCCATGTTTTAAACATGATGCCTTTATTAGTTTTCGTTAAATACTTCGTTTAAATGGTTTTATTTGAAATAAAAGATATTTTATAGGTAAAGGTCAGGCTATTAAGTCAAAGAGTTTATGAAGCAGAAAGGGAATAACATATTGTTCTTATCGATTTCTACGGTCGGAACGGGAATCTGATATTCATTTTCCTTTAAAACCTCGAAAACATTGTTTTCCATGTTGCTGAATTTATGCCAGATGTAAAGAAAGCAATTTAAATAATGTATTTCAAATAGTTTTATATGTCCTAAACATAAAGCCAGCATTAGTTTTCATTGAAAACTTCGATTTCATTTCAAAGTTCAAAAGTTTATGAATAAATTGTCGTTTATAACTAATTTTTAAATTGGGAAAAACATTTGATTCTTATTTATCATAAAATTTAGATTACATGAGTCGTATTTCGACATACACACATATATATAAGAAGGTAAAAAATATATTATATGTGACAGTTTAATGAGGATGTACATCGAAAAATAGAATTATATTCTGTTCTATTAACTGTCAAAAATCAAAATGTGATGTAGATCATTTTAAATTCATAGTTGAGTTTCAGGACTTCGGATAAAGAATTGAATCACATTATTAATAGTTATTTGTAGGATATCAGATTCATATCAAAATATAGGTATTAGTATTAAAAATATTACAAATAGTTTATCAATTAAATTCGCTTATAAACATTCAGAATGTATCACTAAAATCTGTCAATTATCCTAAAAAGTATTATCAGTACATTTCAAGAACTAGAAAGGTTCATCTTGAAACCAAATTGAGGAATAATTTTCTGGATATATATAAGTGCCAAAAAGTTGACTATTTTAAGTACCAGCGAGAGTCCCATTCATTTTCCAGAACTTTCAACAGTTCCATGAAAGCAGAATTTGGTTAAGTGTAATAGTAAATCGTCTCTGAAAAACAATAACTTCTATTGGACAGATACAAAATAATATTTGAACTCTTCAAACAAATTTTTCTTGATTCTCTAGCGATTTCAAAATTGCGTAAGTTTCATAAGTTAATTAAACATTTTATTTGTGGCACGACAATAAACAAATCAACAAATTAGGAGTGTTTGAATAATCTTCAGCGAGATCTTTTAAACCCCAGCACGCGCATTGTTAGCTAGAGACTTTAACAGGAGTTTTGAAAAATGTAAGAAAGTAATATTTAATGTTTCATAACTGTCAAACTGTAAAAGGTGTTTATAATTGGATGATATTGGGTTCATTTGCGAATAAGTAAAATTAATTTGAAATATTTTTGTGTTATACTAAAATATAATAAGAGAGTAAAAACAAGAGTAAGAAGTTTTATTTCATACCAAAGATTAACAACAAATTTGTTTGAAGACAATTCTGTTGATTGAGATTTTTTTTAAACTGCTACAACTAATATTATGAATAAAACTTAAAGCGAATTACTTTAAAATTATAGCTTGCAGACGAGTGTGTAGAGATAATTCCTTATCGAGATATAAAGAATTCTCAATCGATGATATTGGGTTAATAATAATTGGTACACAGAAAAGAGTAGAATTACCACTTTTTAAACTATTTTATTCAATTCTTCTCAAATTTTAGAACTATTTCTTTAAATTACAACATTTTTCTTTGAACATGAAAAGTAGCTTTGCATTCAAGATTTTGAATCCAAAAACCAACTCTCTAAATTGAAATCAGTGAGAAATGGGTCACTGAAACAAATTCGTAATTATCGGAAATCAAATCCAGATGGGAAGGGGGAGCTTGGTATATTTTATAAAGAACTGCCCCAGGTGTAAAATATCCTTCATATTCTATAATTATAGGGGTGGTGTCCTGAACATAATGTCCACTATCGGCATGTAGAGAAAAGCAATGAAAGTGATTTTCGATAAGATGAAGTTCATGAAAAAAAAGGAAATCAAAATGTAAGTTACTAACACTTGTTGATAAATACTCCTAAATTAATTTTAAAATAAATGTGAACTTGCTACCAGGAGGTACAGGGTCACTTGCCAGGTTTACGAAGAGTGAATTTGCCTTTTCTTTTTGCAATAAAAAGACTCCACTTTGAACAATTTCAATTTAATATTAATCAACCGCATTTTGCCTAATGTATTTAATTAATATTAATCACTGAATATTAAATTACAACTCACCAACAAGTTTCTTATCTCCATAGCGATTTTCAATACTCTTTCTCATAGCAGCAATAAAACTAAATTTATCTATTCGTTTCTTGGCAAAAACTTTTATGACCTTTCCAGATTTTCCGTCGCTTAGGAAGAAATTTCCCTGTACTGCAAATCGTGTTTCATTTAAAGGCAGCGCCTGACATAAAATTCTTCCTTTAGTTTTTTCGAGTGTGATAATATAGGATCTTGCCGCTGATGTCGGTTTCTTCATAATTACGTTTACTACAACCTGTTAATGAAAATATTGTATTAATAACTTTGTTATTAATCTGTTAACACTTTTTTCTTCAATAAAATTTAGATTGTTATTAGCAGGTTCTTGAATAGTATAAAAACAGAAACTCACAATAATGAAAATGAAGAAAATTTGGGTATTTTTGGCACAAAATTGTTAGGTATTCTAAATAGAAACTTACATTGTATTCTTTTTGCAGATAAGGCCAAGGTCCATCACCAGCACCAAATAAACATGCTTCCTTCGTATAGTTCAGATATTCGACGATAGTTTCAATATCTTATAATGGTTCCTTCTCGAGTTCAAGAAAGTAACGAGTTAGTCCACCGACATCTAAATGTGTCGTACTTCCTCCCAGTCCTTTAAAATTTGAGGATTGAAAGAAATATATTTAAAATTTAAACATTAACAGGTTGTACAACGATTCTTCGGACAACTCGACGCGAAGTTTCGAGCTTTCTGCACACCCTTAGCTACAAAATAAAAAAGCAGTAGCAGACAATGGTCCAGGGATGAAACTTTTACCTAGCTGCTCGTGGGAACAACAGCGATAACATCAAACATAGTTGTAAAAAAGGGTATTAAACACTCGAATGCGCAGGGCTCTCGAAAATGGGTCGAAAAACAATGCCGACTACCCAAGAGTTGCGGGAGCTAATCAAAACAGAGTCAGTACAACTTTTCGGCAAAGTCTCAATTCCTTTGGAGAACAAGGATCGACTGAAGGACGACCTGTCGGAGTCCTGCGATACCAGTATGGCTCCTGAGGAAAACGATTACATGGCGCCTACTCTACTGTATCCAGAACAAGCCAAAAACAAAGAAAGAAAGATAAAGAGGAAGAGAGATGCTTTAACCCTCCAAGGACGAGAACTATTCTTCTTTAACTGGGACTCAACGCAAGCAGTGACCTGCAGCGACAATAATTAGGGTTTTTCTGGAACATTTTTGGCGTGACGTATGCGTCACACTCGTCATTGGAGGGTTAAGGCTATGAGATTCATCAGCATCCGGGTTTCTCTCAAGCCCAAAGTTCTGGCTGAACTGGATGATGCGCTTCTTGGAGAGTTTGCTGAACAGTCAGACGTCTGGAATATCAATTGTAGTGTGTATAATTCAGCGAGAGCTTTGGCGGATGCAAACCGTGAAACAAAATCAATGGATGATCATAAGACCAATAGACGAATGCATCAACTCAGCACAAAGATAGGCTGGGCAAGACAATACGCATCCCGCATCCAGTGTGTGATTGACTACGTAACATCTGGCAGTAGTTTCACTGCCAAGGTTCGACAGTTCGTGCGCGAATTGCTGATCCGTCATCACACACTCAACAAGTCAAAGCTGCTGACCAAGAAGCAGCATACTGTTGACAGAATAAGGGTACTATCTGAAGTTAGGGGAAGTCTAAATCAAAGGGAGAGGTGGGCCAGAGAAAATAAACAGTTTTTCTCCGACTCATCTCGACTATTCCAAGATCCTCCAGTTACTGCCAACCACCCGCCCAAACCGAAGGAGGTCAAAGCACTTTGAAGAGAAGTTTACGAAGTCCAGCTTCCACTGAAAGAACACTCAGAGAACATTAATAGCTTCAAGGAGCTGTACAGTGCCCTCATAATGCCGGAGGCGGAATGCCCACCTACCACTAACGAGGAGGTGAAAAAGGTATTAAGAGGCATAAAGAACTATTCCGCTCCGGGACCAGATGGTATCAATACCTCCTGGTGAAAGAAGTTTTCTGCAACGACCCAGCATCTGGCCTGCATTTTGACCTCAGTTTTTAAGTCGTAAGAGCCCGAATCGGAGTGGTTGGTGAAAGGACGCACAATGCTCGTTTTGAAGATAGGAGACTCGTCTGGCCTTGAGAATTACAGGCCAATAACTTGTCTTGACAATCGGACTTGTGTGGCGAGAGATGTGCGAAAACCGCGGTTTAAAGAAAGGCGTAGCAGAAAGTCGAAAGAATCTGCTCATCGATAGACGTGTCTGTAAAGACGCAGTATCCTACCAGCGCTGCCTATCGATGATCTGAATTAACTACTGGAAAGCTTTCGATTCAACCACAAATATACTCAGAGAGGCGTCTTCCAGGGCGACAACATGAGCCCTCTCCTTTTTTGCTTTATATTGTTGCCACTATCTTTCGCGATTTGCCATTCCCAAGGGTACTTCTACTGGAAATAAAGAGCTACTAGATCTAGGTCTAGGGATTCTCGAGGAGTACACTCGAGTGATTGGAACGAAGTTTGGGTTAGAAAAATGCACCAATGTTCATTTGAAGCAAGGCCGAAAGCTAAATGGCATCTGGATGAGGTGTCTGAAACATTGACTCTGGGATACTGGGCGTCCTCCTGTAGTATGCAACCTTATCCTTGCATGGGATCTCCATAAGGTTACACGAAACCTTTCCCTAACTACTCGTTAGTACAACAATGGCACTAACAAACCACCAAGAAGTTGTGAGAACAGTCTTTGCAAAATCAAGCTGCCTACCTCTTGACAACTGGATATAAACGTAGAGCGCTTCCTAACCGCTGTGTGAACAAGCCGCAGACGAGGAGAAAGAAGCAACATTAAAACCAACTGCCAAAGCATGCACCTCCTGAATGATGATAGCGATTTCAGAAAAAGCAGGAACATTAACACTAAGGTTCCTCCTATGCACCAATATCTGGCTGAAATGGATGCCTCCGTTCGTGAGGATATCTCGAAGGAGACTGACATCTGGATTATCAACTGTTCAGCTTACGGTGTGGCAAGAGGGTTGGCTGATTCAAATCGAAGCCTCAGGCCGTCCATGGACTAAAAGACGAGGGAAAGCTTGCAATAACTGAAGAAGAAGATTGGATGGTCAACAGAATGCATCCCGTGTTCAGTGTATGATTCACTGAAAACATCTGGTAGGCCATTAGAGAAAAGGGTCCAAAAGTTCACCCACGAACTGAGGATCTACCATCACACATTGAACAAGTCAAATTTTCTGACAAGGAAGCAACATATTGTTGACAAAATACGATTGTTATTTGATGTAAGGAGGAGAATACAGAAGAGGGAAGGGCGGGTCAGGGAGAATCAACAGTTTTTCGCTGACCTATTGCGCAGCTTCAGCAATCTCCCTGTTTCTGTCAAAAATCCACTCAAACTACACAATATGGATACTTTTTGAAGAGATATGATCTGAGGAGTTATATATATATATATATCAATCAGTGCCAAAGAGGTGAAGAAATCACTTCGGGGCACGAAGAACTTTTCCGCTGCAGGAGCGATTGATATCAAGAACTTCTGGTGGAATAAGTGTATTTATGCACACCAACATCTGGTCCGCATCTTCACCTCATATTCAAATTCGGAGACCCCCATTCTGCAGTGGCTGGTGTTAGGACGCAATATACACCTACCGAAGAAAGGCGACAATTTTCGGGTGCGTATCATCCCACATGCGGCAAGTCTCTCTGCGGCAAGTCACACCCGCTGCATGTCACATCTTCGACATGTCTCATATGCGGCATGTCAAATCTGCAGCATGTCACAACTGCGACATGTAACATCTGCGGCATGTCACATCTGCGGCATGTCTCATTTGCGGCAAGTCACAACTGCGGCATTTCTACCTAGCGGCCTCTCTCCCGCGCGGCATTTCTCATAGTGAAATTGACATTTTTGCGGCATCTCTCACCAGCGGCAAGTCTCCCAGTGGCATCTCTCCTTTCAAAAAAAGTTTGGAAATCCAAATAAAAATGGCAAAACTGCGGCAAGTCTCTTAGTACTGTTTGACACATCTGCGGCATCTCTCACCCGCGGCAAGTCTCTCCAGCGGCATCTATCGCCCGAAAAAATTTGTAAGTAGTTTTAAAGATGCCAAAACTGCGGCAAGTCTCTCCAGCGGCATCTCTTCCCCAAGAATATTTTCTGTATTGTTGTAAGGTTGAAAAAACTGCGGAAATAGACATTCGATGCATTCCTGTCTTGATGTATGCCGCTGGGGAGATTTTCCGCAGTTTTGCCATCTTTAGAACTACTTGGAAAATGCTCTTGAGGGAGAGATGCCGCTAGGGAGACTTGTCGCATTTTTCCATCTTTACAACTGCTCAGAAAATTTTCTTGATTGATAGATGCCACTGAAGAGACTCCCCGTAATTTTACATCTTTATAACTGCTCAGAAAATTTCCTTACTGAGAGATGCTGCTGGAGAAACTTGCCGCAGTTTAGCCATCTGTAGCACTACTTAGAAAATGTTCTTGGGGGACAGATGCTGCTCGGGACACTGGCCGCGTTTTTTCCATCTTTAGAACTACTTAGAAAATGTTCTTGATAGAGATATGCCGCATGAGACTTCAACCCCTAAAAACTACCCTTTATGCGGCAAACACCATGGCCGGGCCAGCGAATCGTTTCGCTGGACCTGAAATGATCCAAAATCAACTTTATATGGGCGTATTATTTTTGTCTTCGTTTGTTTGAATTTTTGCAAGTAACTTCAACCCCTAAAAACTACCCCTTTGCGGCAAACACCATGGCCGGGCCAGCGAATCGTATCGCCGGCCCCGACATTATCCAAAATCATCTTTATATGAGCGTATTATTTTCATCTTAATTTGTACAAATTTGTGGAACCAACTTCAAACCCTGAAATCTACCCCTTACGCAGCACACATCATGGCCGGGCCACCGAAACGTTTCGCTGGCCCCGACCTTATTCAAAATCAACTTCATATGAGCGTGTTATTTTCGTCTTAATTTGTTCAAAGTTGCGAAACAAACTTTATCCCCTAAAAGCCATATAAAGTTGATTTTGGATAATTTTAGGGCCAGCGAAACGATTCGCTGGCCTAGTAATGGTATTTGCCGCATAGGGGGTAGTTTCTAGGGGTTGAAGTTTTTTGCACAAATTTTAACAAATTAAGACGCTCATATGAAGGTAATTTGGATAATGTCGGGGCAAGCAAACCAGTTCGCTGGCCCGGCCATGATGTTTGCCGCATAGGGGGTAGTTTTTAGGCGTGGAAGTTGGTTGCACAAATTTGAACAAATCAAGACGAAAATAATACGTGTATATAAAGTTGACTTCTCATAATGTCGGGACAGCGAAACGTTTCGCAGGCCCAGCCATGATGTTTGTCGCATAGGGGGTAGTTTTTAGGGGTTGAAGTTGGTTGCACAAATTCGAACAAATTAAGACGAAAATAATACGCTCATATAAAGTTGATTTTGGATAATTTTGGGGCCAGCGAAACGTTTCGCTGGCCTGTAAATTATGTTCGCCACATAGGGGGTAGTTTTTAGAGGATAAAGTTTGATGCACAAATTTAAACCAATTGAGGCGGAAATAATAGGTCCATATAAAGTTCATTTTGAATAATGCCGGGGCCAGTGAAACGTCTCCCTGGCCCGACCAGTGTATTTTTGAGTGGGTGGTCGGGCCAGCGAAATGATCCATCTCATGCCTCAGAGAAAAATAAGCTGCTTCATTTCTAAAGCCCTAAAATTTACAACAAATTTGTTTAAAAGATTTTGAGGCATTGGAACGAGAAAATTTCTAATTTAATTTCTACCGATTGCCGAAACGGCCCGTAAAAACATCTTTCGTAAAATAATATGCATAGTATTTCATTTGAAATGTCAAGAGAATATTCTCCATTTTTTATACATAAAAAGGAAGCATTTCAAATAATTTATTAATCTTGAACTTCAAAAAATAAACAGTTTTGAAAAAAGCACCACAAGAAAAAATTATTTACTTACATTTATTTTAGGTACAGTCAAATATCAATTTTAAAGCACTCTATAAGTTTTAAAATTATAATAAATGTGTATTATTTGTCTATTACGAAATTAGATATTCTGTTCCAGGTATACATTTTTTTTAATTTATTCGTTATTTAGAATATTTGCTGGGTAAGTTATATAAAATCCTGTCTGTATCATTCTATGAAAAAAAATGTAGGCCAATTCAGACCATCAATTTGTAACATGGTGGCTAATCACCCGTTATGGTTCCTTCCCCAGCTTTTCAGAAATAAAAGAATCAAACATTAGACCGTGACTATTCCCATGGCCGGTACAAGCTCAAATTCAATTATAAATTTAGAGTTAAGATCTTATTATAACCTAAGGTGTCCGGAGTGAGAGAGAACTTCATGCCACCCGCACCACCCGACTTGGCCAATCTGATCACACTCACCGGATATCAAGATAGACTACAAAATTAATGCAGGTCTCAGGGATTATTGAAATAACAACCAGGCCATGCCAGACTCGACAATTGTCAACACACGGAGGCAGCCATCTTACACCGGCAGGCGTTTCACATACCGGAGCGGTCCGTTATTCATCTACCTGAGTCCCAAAATTCTAGCCTTGGAGGGCAGCACCGGCAGGGCCAAGAATTATGGTGCGAGCGGCCAGGAATTGGCGAGGCAGAGGACGCAGGAGAGCTCAGTTTCGTGTGGGCCATCGACGAGTTAGAAGTATTTGAGGAGAACGGATTTATAACTACCAAATTATTTGGATGAGTCCACTTTTTGCTGGCCGGGCGTTATAACACAGGACTCTGTAATATCAGGGTTGAGGTAGGCGTTAATAGTCATTCATACTTTTCACCAGATTTTTTTTAGTTTGTTTTCTTGAGATTTATAGTGTTTATGGTGTATTCAGTATGGGTATGAGAAATATGTGTGGCGAATAATCATAGCAAAAATGGGTCTAAATTTTCCGGATGACGCCATGTTGATTGTGGAAGCCTAATGAGCTTAAGAATTTAGTATTAAGAATTTAGTGTAGCTTCAGCAAAAATTTTGTGTGTATTATAATTTGAATGGAAGAAGTCGAAGATCTAAGAAATGTTAATGCTCGGGTTTAAATACCTTTTCTTGTAAATTCACGTTATACCTTTTATATGGGTACTATTGCTAAATTTAATTAAACTTTACATAGTCTTACTATGTTTTTGACCAAATTTAATTCTGGAGTACTTTTCTCGCCCCCACGAAATCCCTCTTCCCGAGCTATGGACTTTTTATAAGAAATCCGTTACATAAATATTTTTTGTAAACATGTTGACATATTTATGTGCAGGTGCGTCATCTTGACTTCAAACATTTTTGTGTACTTTTAACTATTTGCAATAAACTCTTTTATTGTGTGTTACTGTATTGAATAAACTTTGGGAAATTAAGCAATGCTTTATACAATTTTATATAAATAAAATGAAATTATTGAGGTAGATTTCGCAGTAATCATGGCGATTCCAGTAATCGTGAAACTTGATTCTAATTTTAACATAGTATAAAAAATAAGTATCAAGTAACATTTAATGATAATCTCCACTTATTGTTAGCATTTGATAACATCAAGTGGAATTTCAATTAATTCAAATTTTATTTAGTGTGATAGTAAATCGTTTCTGAAAAGCAATCATTCTATTCGATAGATACAAAACAACATTTTAATTCTTTAAACAACATTTCATTTCGCTTCTTCAGGACCTTGAAAATCGCTCAAGCTTTATAAATCAATTTTTTAAGAAATTCAAAACTTTGTGAAGTAGTTTAACAAGTAATTTTTTGACATGGAGGATTTATATGTAGGGCAGAATACGTCAAGTATTTCCACCTAAAATTATTGTTTTTTTTTCTGGTTCAAACTTGGCTGAATTATAGTTCTGTAGACCTATATTAATTCACCATACCATAGGTCCATTTATCAACCGGTTATCAATATACAGGGAAAGGGAAAGCTCTTTTCATGTACTTTAAGACTATCATAAACATTTTTTTATCATGATGAATTTTTTGTTGTTGTGAAAATCAAAACTAAAATTGATTCTTTGAAAAAAACCATACTTTGAAATTTTTTTCTTTTTAAAAAATACCTTTTTTACACTCTTTGAAGTCATGCAGAAGAAAAAGTGGGCCGGAAATAATTTTATGTTCAACCTGAGATTTATACGTTTAACCATCTTGAGATGATTTTTTTTTGTGTAAGTGTATTATATAATCATAACGTTGTACTCTCGAGCGTAAAAATCTCAATTTGGAAACTTTTATACGAAAAAAATATTGAGCAGACAAATTATTTACCTCAAAAAGATGTACAAATTTACTTTAGACTACTTTTCAATAAGACGTATAGGTTTCATTTTATTCCTGATAACGCTTTTAAAAAATCACAAATTCAATTTTCCGGCCAAACTATGCGACATTAAAAAAAGTCCAAAAAACAAATTGTTGCTTATAAGAAGATCTACAAAATCGCATCTAGCCTTTTTCACATCGAACTTACGAGTTTTCATTCAAACATAGGGACTTATATTGACAATTCGAAAATTGAAATTTCCAGTCAAACGATTCCCGTAAAAGAAATTACGAGTAATTTTAATTATGAATAAGCCAAAGCCATATCAGAAACTATTTTCGCGGTTATGGAAACATATACAATTAATTATAATGATTACATAATTTAATTGATAATTATATGAATACATATAAAAAATTGAGCGCCAAGCACAAGCATGTATATTTGCAAGTAAGCTTTTGTATATGGATTATAATGTGTACTAAGCCGAGAATGAAGCACGGGATCCAGGAAACGTAGCAGGCAGATTTTTGTTTCTTACTTTCAACTTTTCAAGAGCGATTAAATATATTAGGAAATATTTTTTATTTTGTGTATATTTCTTAATTATATAAAGTTTTATTGTTTACTGAATTATGAACATTATGATTTCGGTAAAGGTTTGGAATTTTTCCAAAATAGGTTCATAAAGTTTTTATTTTTCTGGATACTTTTTTTGTAGAAATTACACATTTTTTAAGAGCCTTGACATTATCAAAGACGTACTTACGGATTTATTAGATCAGTAAAACAGAACTCAGCTTTCTCTAATTAAAAAAAAAACATTTAATTATTCTCAATGTTTTAACTTATTAATTAAAACTATTATCGATTCTGCACTGTGTATCAGCAGAATTGTTACAATTTTTACAATTTTATCTATTTTCAGAAAATTTTTACTCTGTACACTTTTGAAATTTACCGCCACGTCTGACGCCATCTGCGCCCGGCGTCGGCGTAGACACTTGCAAGTTTTAGTTTTTCACCTCGAACGAGAATGCACATTGCATTCATGTCGCGTCGTCTCCTCGAAGTTAACGAATGAAACCCGGTATTAAAATCAACCTTATTTCAGTAATCTGTTTGAAAACCCCACTTAATGCGCGAATATTAATTATTATTTTTCATTAAATTATAGTGTTGTGTATTCATTTTTTCCTTTCCTACTTCCTAACCTAAAATCACCACGTGGTTTACAGAATTAAACAAAGGCTAGGAGATTCTAGCATCAGTGGTTGAAACTCTTCTCTAATTTCCTCGCGAGAATTTGATAAATTGATTGTATATTTAAAGTTCACCGTATTCTTTACGATGAGCCTTAAAAGACAATCCAAGTTACCAATTTCTCGCCTGAAGCAAAATTTTTTAACCGGTCTGTGGCCGGGTTAACCGACCGGATCCCGGCCGGTATGAAAGCCGGGATCCGACAGTTTACCGCGACATTTTTGGCTGGATCCAGGCCAGTATCCCGGGCCAGCGCCCAGTTTAAACTGAGGCTATCCGGCCGGCTCCCGGTCAGATCCCTGTTACCATTCCTACACGGAAACACTGAGAGATATTAGGAATTATTTTTTAGTAAGCGCACATTTTTAGACGGCACTGATATCATACTAATTTTTAATTCGATATAAAATATAATTTTTAAGCTTTCAAATAATGTGATTCTCTTCAAGTTTGTTTATCAAATAATTTCTTTAAATAAAAAGAATACAAACTTTTCCAGGAATCTTAAGAAAATTGTTGGGTCATTCTCTTCAAACGTTTCAAAATCTTTAAGAATATACATTTTGTTTTAACTTTTTTGAATTCCTTTGAAATGTGCAGTTAAAAAATCCTGGAAAACCAAAAAGAAATGTTCTTAACTCTTACAGATTATTTTCTGAAATTCTTTGAAATCGTTTGAAATACCCTCTTAAAATTAATATTTCAAATAAAAAAATTATTTAAAACTTTTCTAGGAATGTTAAACAAATTTTTGTATTCTCTTCAAACCTTTCATAATTCTTAAAAGACATATAAATATCTGGTTCAAAATCTCAATTTGTTTATACATTTTTTGAACTCTTTTTAAAAATTCTAAATATCTCTGAAACTCAATCGATTTTTTCAAAAATTTTATATTCTTGCAAAATTGAAAAATTTTGCTTTAAAGTCTTTTAGATTCCTTCTTGACATTTTAGAACATCACTAAAATTTTTGGAAATCTTTTTGAACATTCTCTTTGAAGTTATTTTTTAAAATATAACATTATTTGAGGTTTTTTCATGAATCTTAAGAAAAATTGTTTATTTTCTTGTAACCTTTTCAAATTTGAAATTATTTTTGAATCTTCTCAAAACTTCTCAACAATCTAATTTTTTGAGATGTTATTAATTATTCTCTTGAAATTAATTTTTTATATAAAAAATCACTTAATATTTTCCTATGAATTTGAAGCAAATTTTGTTTATTCTCTTAAAAGCTTTCTTAATTCTTAAAAGAATTCTAATTTTTTTTAAATCTTTAAAAATCTACATTTTGCTTAAATTTTTTTCATATCTTTTGAAAACTTATAAATATCTCTTGGAAATACTCGATTTCCCCTAAAATTTTATAATTTTGCAAGAATTAAAACATGTTTTTTAATAATGCACAGTAAGGAAAAAGTTTTTCCGAATATCCCGGCCTGGAAAATGCGAAAAAATACAATAATTTTTTATATAATATACAAAATTGTACTGGAACTAGAAAAAAAGTTTCTTTTAGTGCAAGACAACATATTTGATAGATTTTTTTAAGCTGGATTCAAATCTGCCAGAAAAAATTGCGAAGCATATTTGCTTTTTGCAAAAAATCCGGTTAGAGATGGAAAATCCAATACTTACAATAAAATTGTGGGATTTTATAGGCGAATCCTCAATTCACCAATACGTCACAGGTTTTCTTATCCATAATTAACAGTTGTGTTGTTCAAAATAAACCACGTCATTTTTTAGGACCAAATTAATGTGTTTTTATTTTAAATGTATTTTTGTGTTGTTGAAAAAAAATTATGGTAAAGAAATGATTTCTTTAATCCAAGACAAATTTATTTCTGAGTGCATGATGGTCACTTCACAAAGTCGATTATCTCAAGGTTTTTGAGGTATCTGAATCTAAATCTGACATCACTTATCATGTCACGTATGTCTATATAATGTAAAGTTACTGTAACTACAATTTTATGAAAGCAGTAATTGTTAAAACTTAAAAAATAAATTTATTTTCGAGCTGCAATTGTTTTTCTCTAGGAAGGAACATGTGCAAAAAAATTTCTCAGAGCGAATTGGAATTTGTCAGATTTAGATTCAGCGACCTCAAAAACGTATTACCAATTTCTTAAAGTTTACAGAAGGTTTTCAAAATTTGTTCTGCCATTTTTGAATTTGACACTCTGACGTTATATTTAGATTCAGCGACCTCGAAAACGTCAACATGGACAGTTTTGTAAAGATGCACGATAACTTTCGAAAGACTTAAAAGATTGGTTTGGGCTTTGGTATGCTCGTCAAGTGTTCCAAAATAAAGGCCAAGTTCAAAAAACAAACGAAAATGAACATTTTCAGCAAAATAACGCACGATATGAAACAATTTCAGAGGAAGAAAAACCTTGCATTTTGAACACCCTGTAAGGTTATCACAACTTTTTGAATTAAAAAAAAAATCGAACATTCAAATTTTCACAGCACAAAAAATAATTAAAAAACAAAAATTCCATTTTGCGGTCAAACTATACAAGATGAGAAAAAAGATGAACTGACAAAAATTGTGTATTCAAAAAAGATCTACAAATTTGTTATTAATCAATTTTGGATACGACGCGTAATTTTTGTTTTATTCGTAAGAAACTGCATTAAAAATAGAAAAGTTGAATTTCTAGACAAATGACACAAGATACGAAAAAAAAATAAATGAAAAAATTCGTTTACCCCAAAAAGAGCTACAAATTTGTCATCAATAATTTTTGATAGGACATATAGATTTACTTTTAATCGTAAAAAACAAGATGAAAAATACAAAAATTAAACTTTTAGAAAAACGACATAAAAAACGAAAAAAATAAAAAGACAAAATTTGTTCAACGAAAAAAGATCTACAAATTTTTTATAAACTCATGTTATAAAAATATACTAAAAACAACAAAATTACCTTTTTGAAAAAAGGACGCAAGCTGCAATAACATTTTATTTAACAAAATTTTTGGCCTAAATTATATCTACAAATTTTCTCAAATCCACTTTAAGCTAGGATGCGTATTTTTAATTTAAATTGTAAAAAATGACCTTCGAAATAAACAAATTAAATTTATGGTAATACGACACAAGTTGCAATAAAATGTTCAATACCAAAATTGTTTTTCTTTTGTTCTTATAGTATGCGCACTTTTTTTCAATCATAAAAACAAGACAATGAAAATACGCATGTTTCAATACCAATGCATATTATGAATTGTAATAATATAAATTTATTGAAATGATACATTTTTCAGGGTAGCTGAAAATAAAGTTTAATGCAAAATAAGAAACGAATATTGAATTAATCATGATAAATCAAATTTGTACTTTATTTTACAATGTCTTAATAAGCAAGCCCAGACCGAGATACAGAAATAAATAATATATATTTGATATAATAGTGTTGAACATAATGTATAAAAGGTCAGATTTTGGACAAAATCGAGTGCGAAGCACGAGATACGTGAGGACAATGTGTTCCTTAAAGCCGAAGGAGCTTTAACAAAAGAGAATTCACAATCAAATTTAGCGACCTTACAAATCTAGAATTAATCAAGTTTGTCAAGTTACAATCATGTTTTCAATTCGTGTCTCTCCATTTTGGATTTTCTATATTTAACCAGACATTTCTCGAAAAATAAATGCCCTATGCCATTTACCCCGACAGATTTTATTTCAGCATTGAAATATATGAAATATCCCATGCAAAAAAAAATAGTGTTCGCTAAATCTTCATCCAAGACATAGCCAAGATATAGACAAGACGTGTTCATAAGTCTCGCCCCTGGCCGCCATCGAGACTTCATTTTTCGTCTTCAAGTCGAAATTTTTCTTCTTTAAGCCGAATTCAAGGACACTGACAACAAAAAGCTCCCAAACCCTCCAAAGGTCCGCTTTAAATTGTATAGAATGTTTGTATTATTTATCTTCATAGTATTTATTCTTTATGTATTAATAATTTTTTGCTTAGCTGCAATAATTATGTTCATTGAATGGCAAATCTAAAAATTTCATCCATTTTTTCATATCGCGAACAGTTCACGGGATACTTGTGCAGATGTCAACTGTTTGGTCTCAGTCTAGCAACCGTATTCCGAAAATGGCAGGCCGTGCAGGTAGGTTCCATAGTTTGTAGAGGTCGAAGTGTGATGGTCAATAAAATTCACAAACGAAAACTTTCGCAATTTTGACCCTGGCAAATATTGAAGCCATAAACTGGTACCATAATTTTCTTTTGAAAAAATTCTGTTTATTTATCTAGACTTAAACTTCTCGTCTCAAGACTAGCCCACCTCGAGTGGTCTTAAGACTTACAATAAAACTTCTTGTCTTAAGACGAGTTCACCTCGACTTCTCTTTAAAACCCTTCGTGAACCTTAGTTATAAACTCAAGCCTTACATCTTCGACTCTTAAGTCTCGCCCTGGCCGCCAGCGATACATAGCCGTCTTGGAAACGAACTCAAGACAAGCCAAGATGATCCTCAAGATGAAATAATTTTTCCTTATTGCGCATTTAAAGAGCTCTTACCTCGTTCGAAGAACATTTATTTTAGTCAGTTCGTTTGAGAGATATTATGTTTTGAAAATATATTTCGCACAGATTACGTTGTAAGACGCAACATCTCGCTTGCTATTAAAATAGCCTCCCAATTGTATAACTTGTGACTCACACAGTTGCTTGACGTCCATAACGCCCCTATCCATCTATTGCATGGTTGAACTACACTTTCATCCGCTGAATTACTGTGGTGCATTTGGTACTTGTTCATTTCAACAAGGATGGTTCTGTTATCCTTTTAAGGTCGGTGTTTGACCATTTGATGAGCCCAAAAGAGTATGTGAGCGCAGGGTCTATGGTGACTAGATCTTCACTGTCCCGCGAGTTGAAATTGCTGAAAGACAGGCTATCGGTCAAAATTCAGATATCTTCCCATTGAGAAATTTTTATATCTAGCTGGTTATTTTGATTGACCTAAGGCGCGCATCTGTTGGCTCTCGCGCTTCACGCTCGATAATAATGTATTCACCTTGAGCTGCGCTCTCGGTCTTTGTTCTCTCTCCACATTTGTGCACAGCCCTTTTAAAATTAAAGGTTAAGGGATCGACAAATATCATGTGGTGATTTTGAATCCTCTTTAGTTAAAGCTCCTTCGGCTTTAACGAACACATTCTCATCACGTATCTCGTGCTTCGCACTCGATTTTGCCAAAGTTGCGCCAGATGGCGATGCGTTGGCGAAAAATGACAATGCTGGCTATATAAGGAATGCGCTTACAAAAGAAAGATAAAAAAGACAAACGGTCTAAACAACCCAAACAAACCGACCCTTTGTGTTTTATCCCTCGTTTTGAAGCGCATTCCTTGAATAGTCAAAAATGTCATTTTTCGCCACTGCATCGCCATTTGACGCGAATTGAAAAAAAAAATTCAAATAAAATTTACGTATTTTTTAACGGAAAATCTGAATCTGCAATAAAAAATATATATATATTTTTTTTTATTAGTTGAATGTTTATAGTCGCATCAACTGCCAGGGTCATTAGCGACTGTACTGCAGGGTTAATTATATACTGTAGGGTATCTGTGGGGTATCATACCAAGGGACGGAAGCGAAGCTTTCAGAAAGCACGTCCAGCCTCGCTTCCTGCTTTGGGAATCGAACCCGCGCCATCGTGGCTGCCAAGGCTGCAGTATTGGAACATCGGTCAATCACTATACCATCTGAGCCACGATGACTCCCTAATAAAAAATATATGTTCACGTTTGAAACTTTAAAATTAACCTCTCCCGCCCTCAGTGCGTGGGGCATGGGGTAAATTTTTGCGGAGTAGCTTTTCCCGCTCGAAAATAAAAAGTTTTTTTATTGCGGACATTTGTTTCTTTGGATGGGTATTTCTTGAGATATTTCGATATTTCAAGATAGAAAAAGCTCTAACCACGTCTCACGATCGTGAGATAAGTGGTTACAGTCTGTGATGGACTCAACGCGATGCTCCGGCAAAAGCCTCGTGCACCCTGAGGACACGAAGCGACCCAAACACGACAGCCTTATGCATTTTCCCCGCAAGTGTCTTAGCATTTTGTTGACACGCAGGGATGCTTTTCAGGCTATTAAACAGTGAAACCTTAGCACCTCCAAGAGCACCGATGATCAAGACGATAAGCTTAACGGAATGTTCCGGGTATAGCCCTCGCAACTCCCTTATAAGGTCTTTATATCTCTCTTTCTTTTCATTCTCCTTGGCTGCGATGTTTTTGTCAGCTGGTGCCGAAAATTCGATAACAAACATGGTTCGTTTCTCGAAGTGAAGGAGAATATTGTCAGGCCTCGAGTGCGCCACAGAGACAATTGTCGAGAATACGAAGTTCCAGTATATACGGCACTTCTTATTTTCGACAATTGTCCCTGTTTCCCTACGAGAGTTTGGCTGATCGGTATTAGGGCTAATGCCGTAAGAGTGGCGGAGATGGTAATAAAGCATTCTTAGTGCCGCATTGTGCCTTTGAATGTACGTCGTTCCCGCATGCGTTGGACAACTAGATAGCATGTGCCCTAGATGCTCGGGGTGTACATGAGACGCTCTGCAGCTATCATCCGAAATGTCTTGACTCAAAATGTGGCGACGGTATGTCCTGAATATGGCTCTGTGACACGCCCAGGTATATATAGGCCTCTCCAGCACCGAGACTAATTTTAGAGCTAGATTTAGTTGCTCTTTATTTTTAGCATAGATCTTGATATAAACCATGTAAAATACATGAGTGACCTTATCCTTTCGATTTCCAGGTTTGCCACAATAGTACCCTTCGGAATAGCGAAGTGCAAGAGATAGTGGCAGCAATGTGAGGAAAAAGAGGAGCGGGCTCATGATGTCGCTCCGAAAGACACCTCTCTGGAAGGTGACGTTGTTAGTTGTCATACGCTATTTTCCAGATGAAATAGTAAATCTGGTTTTCCAAAGCGCTATCAATCTCTCTATGCACGTCACGATGTGCAAATGAACCTGTAAGCTTTCCAACAGACAGATGATAAGTCTATGGGAGATTGAATAGAAAGCTTACCGGTAATCAATCCAGGCCATCGATAGGTAACGCTGATAGAATGCTGCATCTTTAGAGACACATCTATCGATGAGCAGGTTCTCCCGACATCCTGCTACGCCTTTCTTTGAGCCACGTTGTTCGTACATCTCTCGCCACACAGTTCCAATTGTCCAAACAATCCTATCATTTAGGATAGCTGTGAAGATCTTATACAGTGTGTTCAGACAAGTTATTGGCCTGTTATTCTTAGGGTCAGCTAAGTTGCCCATCTTTGGTAGGAGCACTGTGCGCCCTTCCACCAAAGACTCCGGAATAAGCTCTTCCGACTTTAGATATGACATGGAAATGCGGGCCAGATGCTGATGGGTTGAAGAAAACTTCTTCAACCAGAAGGTCTTGATACCATCTGGTCCCGGGGCTGAATAATTCGTCAAGCCTCTTAATACTTTTGTCAACTTCTCGGTATTTATGGGTGGTTATTTCTCCTCAGGTCTTATGCGGGCACTGCACAGCTCATTGAAGCTATTTATGTTCTCTAAGTCTTCTTTCAGTGAATACTAGACTTCGTAGACTTCTCTCCAAAATGCTTCGACCTCCTCTGGTATGGGCGGGTGGTCGACAGTAACTGGAGGGTCTAGGAAGAGTCGAGATGGGTCAGACAAAAACTGTTGATTTTCTCTGACCCACCTCTCTCTCCGCTCTAGACTTCTCCTAGCGTTAGATAGTACTCGTATTCTGTCAACAATGTGCTGCCTGATGGTCAGTAGCTTTGACATGTTAAGTGTGTGATGACAGATCCGCAGCTCGCGTGCTAACCGTCGAACCTTGGCAGTGAAAGTCCTGCCAGATGTTATGTAGTCAATCATACACTGAATGCGGGACGCGTACTGTCTAGTCCAGCCTATCTTTGTGCTGAGTTGATGCATTCGTCTTTTGGTCTTATGATCAGCCGTTGATGTTGTTTTACGGTTTGCATCTGCCACAGCTCTCGCTGCATTATACACACTACAATTAATAGTCCAGAGGTCAGGTTTTTCGGAAAAATCTCCACGAAGCTCGTCATCCAGTTCAGACAGATGTTTGGGCTTAAGAGAAACCTGAATGTTGATGTTTCTCCGGGTCCGGAAGAGTCGCTCTTCCTCTATTGGATGTCTGCTCGCGGTTGATCTGAGTCTCGCCTCTCTTTCTCTGTTGCCGGCTTCTTCTCGCTGCGGTTGAGTAGGCAATCCGCTTATATAACCCCTTTTTCGGAGTTCCTCGGCACGGTTTCGTAGACGTTGATGCGAAAAATGCGAGAGCTCGGGGTGTTTCTCGCATCACAGAGTATGCAGTCGTGCCATGTAACCTTTTCGTTCAGGGGTCATACTGGTATCATAGCACTCCAGCAGGTACTCCCTGAGTCGATCCGTCCACTTAAAAGTAACGAGATTCTGCCGGTCAATCGCATTCAACTCGTCTTGATTGGCTCCCCCAACTATAGGATAGTCGCCATTGTTGTCCGACCCACTGTCGGGAGCCCTGCGCGTTCGATTGTTTTGAACCGCACTTACTACCACTATGTTTGGTGTTGTCATTGTTGCTCCCACGAGCAGCTAAAGAAAAGGTTACGTCCGTCCTTGTAGAGCCCCGCATGCAAGGATAAGGCTGCATACTCTGAGACGTCGCCCGGTATCCCAGACTCACCGTTTGAGACACATCACACAGGTGCCATTCAGCTTTGGGCACGGCTGTCAGGCCTCCGCTTAGGGGTTATTCCTTCGGGACCTTTCGTGGACTATTGTCCGCGACTGCTTATTAATTATTGTACACCATATTCAGCAGAAAACCTTGGTACAGGTGCCCTCTATCCGCAACCCGAGGACGCGTTCGACGGCTTTGTCATAGGCCCTTCGGTTCAATTCCTAAGGAATCAAAACC